>JAOWCC010001679.1:49249518-49447018 GCA_030867875.1 Actinernus sp. WN-2022 | reverse complement strand
CTGACTACATTATCCTAAGTGCGATCTAACCAGAGCTACGTACAGGGTCTTTATGGAGTTGGTAGGTAGGTCCCTTGTACAGTTGCGTTTAAGAAACCCAAGCATTCGATTTGCTTTCGCAGTTATGGTGTTGGTGTCAATGTGGTGATTCCATGATAGGTCACTCGTAACCATAACACCAAGATCCTTAACGTCAAATTTGATGAAGACCTCTCACTTAGAGCATCAAGATCTGACTGGAGGGAGGCAGAATCCAACGTAGAAGTGATAATTTTGTAACACTTCGAGTCGACCGAATGTTGACCGCTACTCGGCCGACACTTGATCATTCTGTATGTTGGCCGACGACATGGTTGATGGTTCATCGACAGTAGACCGATTGATCACCGATACTCTATCGATTGTTTACCGACAGTCGACCGAGATAAAGTAACGATAAAATTTGATTCTTATTAAGAAATCGCGAAAGTAGCGAGGCCAATATTTGCAAATGTTATTTTATTATTTTACGTCGAATACTGGGATTTATATATATCCTGTTCAAGAGTAAAATGCTCGAAAACCATACCCTGTCCAACGGCACGTCCCTGTATACGTTATACAGGGGAGTTCATGGGGGAGGGGTAATTTAATTACCGCGTTGGTTACATCGGCCGATATGTCGGCCAACTCTCGACCGACCCGCGTCCGACATTGAGTACAGTCAGTACACATGATCCAGTTTGCCAAAAGAACAACAACAACACGTAGAATCCATTCCCTCTCGAAAATATAGTTCGTCTCATACTTATTCTCGCCTTTATACTATAGCTAGTCGCACGATGGTGGACGCATTATGCGTCTGGATACTTAAAAAAATACTGCATGCAAACAGCAACGTCTGCCATTTTGTTTAATGATGTAGCCTCGTTTCCGTGGGCGAAAAGGTCGTTGCGCGACTGACTTTTAAGACCACACATTCTTGTAGAATCAAACACACTTGAATGTCGTAAAAGAGAAGTTTATTCGTGGAAGTAGTTCGAGTAGAAAGACGTAAATTATATGTTAACTCAAAAAATTATAATAAATACAGGAAATCAAACGATACTTAGGCCCATTAGAGACTGGGAACTTTTCATGTGTCGAATTCAAATCTAATGAACAATAACAATAGATTTAGTTCATTAGCCATAACAATTGATTTAGCTCATTAGCCATAACAATAGATTCAGGTCATGAGCTATAACAACAGATTTAGCCATAGAAGCTTATCAAAGCCAGGGCCAGGCTAATCCACGCATCGAATTGGAATAATTTAGCGTGTTGGTTTTCGCAGTCCAGTCCATTATGTTTTTATTTCATTGATTTGGTAAATGGCAAAATATATCTTTATTACATTGCAGAAAACTTCATGGTCAAACGACGCTAGAAGCTACTCAAAGTAAATTCTCAAATGCGCCATATGACCTTTACCGGTTTATTCACGTTTCCCTTCTGTAAACAAGAAAGTATGTTTACATTTGTCCTCTGTCACGTTTTAATGAGGATGGTAAAGAGTATTTTCGAGAAGCGTGATTAGCCTATTTATTTTTTCGTTAACTGTGAAACGACTGTTTATTTGCCCGTGAATCGTGATTTGTTTAATTTCCGTGAACCGTGAATTACCGTGACCGGTGAATACCCGTGATTTACCCGAGAATTGAGTAATTAATTTACCGTTGTGATTTCTGGCAAATGTGCGAGATTCGTGATTGCCTTTCTTCTCAGTTGTTTTGAAATAACGCTGATCCTGGAAGCGGCGCGGACAATCTCGTTCGCAGGCTTTTCCTGGTGAAATGGCCATTTTATTATTCGGGAATCGTGAAATGGACATTTAATTTTCTGTGAAACGTGATCAGTCCCCCCCCCCCCCCCTCTCACCACCCTCTTTAATGAGTTTGCAAATATTTTCCATACGTAGAGGTTATTGACCAAGCGTGAGGTCAAGATGGGGGGATATTGGTCGAGTTCATTTTTTGCGTTTTTATGGACCGAGACGGAGTCGAGGTCCATAAAAACACAAAAAATGAACGAGGCCAATATCCCCCCATCTTGACCGAACAAGCTTGGTCAATAAGGTTTTTATTATATGGCACAAATGAATAAAATCACACTTTGACACACGCGCCAGGAACCCATTGCGTGGTAAACTGAAGAGCGAATAGAAATCAATCTAAAATTAGACTGAGTCTCGACGACTTTTCACTTGAAGTTCAACCTTGTGGCGTTCAAAACAGTTTGTTTTCCGACGTAAAAAAATATGTTTTTATGGATGAAAACTGACCTGTACTTTACTTCAGATGTACTGAGTTTCAATGACAACTTCATCAGGAAAGCCGAATGCATTAACTAGAAACCAAAATGTGCATATTTGTGGAAGATTTGCAAGTTGAAAACTGGCGTTGAAATCACTCGAGTGGCGATAATCTCAGATAAGCACACTGCAAAACTTGACAAATAGAGCTGTAGAAGAATACAAACAAACTCGTAAGTATTAATCTAGTAAATACTCTTAATTTGTAAGCCATTTACCAAATGTAAATGCTGAATTTCTTAGCTCATACAATATAAAACCTGCTTTCTTTGATGAAACTGTGTGCTAAGCTTACTCGTTTCCGTAATAATTGTATTTCTTTGTACCACGATTGTAGTAGCGTTGTGAGGTAGCCGAACTTTTCTTTGTGTTTTTGAAGTCACGGCCATTTCAGCTTCGGTCAATTCGTTATATTATTACATGGCAGCTCCGTGAGCGGGCAATCTGACTCTGAATGCTGCAATCTGATTGGTTGCTCAGCGGGCAAGTGCCCGCTCAGGATTTTACAAAACCGCTCACAATTCTTCGTAAATAAATAGCGATAGAACCCATACATTTTGAAAGAAACTAAACAATTTGTGACATGAAGGCAAATACTAATTTAAAAATCGTTCTGCCTTTTCGTTTACAGCTAAAATTCACCTTTTTAGAGGGATTAATGCAGTTTTTTCTGGCTCTTGCAAGTTCGATGAAAACAACTGCAGCAAAAGCGACTGAATTGAACGAAGCTGGACTTACGGAGATAAAAAACTATAGCGAAGCTGAAATGACCGTGACTTCAAAAACACAAAGAAAAGTTCGGCTACCTCACAACGCTACTACAATCGTGGTACAAAGAAATAAAATTATTACGGAAACGAGTAAGCTTAGCACACAGTTTCATCAAAGAAAGCAGGTTTTATATTGTATGAGCTAAGAAATTCAGCATTTACATTTGTTAAATGGCTTACAAATTAAGAGTATTTACTAGATTAATACTTACAAGTTTGTTTGTATTCTTCTACAGCTCTATTTGTCAAGTTTTGCAGTGTGCTTATCTGATCATGAGTTATCGCCACTCGAGTGATTTCAACGCCGGTTTTCAACTTTCAAATCTTCCACAAATATGCACATTTTTGTTTCTAGTTAATGCATTCGGCCTTCCTGATGAAGTTGTCATTGAAACTCAGTCCATCTGAAGTAAAGTACAGGTCAGTTTTCATCCATAAAAACGTATTTTTTTAGGTCGGTAAACAAACTGTTTTGAACGCCACAAGGTTGAACTTCAAGTGAAAAGTCGTCGAGTCGTCTAATTTTAGATTGATTTCTATTCGCTCTTCAGTTTACCACGCAATGGGTTCCTGGCGCGTGTGTCAAAGTGTGATTTTATTCATTTGTGCCATATAATAAAAACCTTATTGACCAAGCTTGTTCGGTCAAGATGGGGGGATATTGGCCTCGTTCATTTTTTGCGTTTTTATGGACCTCGACTCCGTCTCGGTCCATAAAAACGCAAAAAATGAACTCGACCAATATCCCCCCATCTTGACCGAACAAGCTTGGTCAATAACCTCTACATATTAACTACACATCGCGTCACGCCATGTTACTTTTAAGACGGCAGTCTACGAGTTATTTCCGGCTACTTCCACAGAGAAATACTCTTCGCTCATTATATTATCATTCGAGTATTTTTAATTCTTTTTTGTACGACTCCACGTTGCTCTTCTGACCTCAGACAGACAAAAGCTATATAAAGATCAAAACCAAACAAAAATCTGTTCAGCCGAGTAGAGAACATTTTGATTTCAATTGAAATAAAATTGAAAATATTAAGTTTGATTGATGTTAGCGAGTAAAATTAGGACTACATAACTGACCAGCCCTTATCGATAATTTGTATTCTTAAAAGCGAATCTAAAAGCTAAGACTAAGAATATAGAAGATGGAAAATTAAACTAGAAAGGAACATAATATTTCAACTCAAGAGAACAAGCTATTGTGAAATAATCAGAATACAATTCATGTTACACTTCAAAACCAGTTTATTCGCCCGAGCAAACTTTAAAAAGATTGAGTTGACTTTGATACTATTAATACGATCTGAGTTAAATCTCCAATCCTTTCTCTTAATTTCTAAATGGCGGGAGAATAATTGGAGCCTTCATTGATTACCTGCATTAAATTAATAAACTAAAATAAAAATATATATTCTCTTACCTGAAGCAGTGGTATAGTAATCGAAGAAAATCAAAAGGATAATCCAAGTCTTTTGGCTTGCAAACCACATTTCTAATACTCTGGTCCCAGAGGCTTTCTTCCGTAGTTTTTCGTGGGTTGAGGTCAAATCAAAGTGGCAATAAGTTCATGTTCTAACACATTCGCAACGCATTTGTTTTGCTGGGTTGATATTTCAGTTGTAAAACTAGAATACCAGAACGGATTCGGTTTTTAGGTCAGAATTTAGGAGGTGTATTATAACCGGGATTATAACGCTGAAACGGTTTCAACTGAGCTGAGATTCGCATAGGTTCAAGCGCATAGCAATTTACGAATCTACTGACAGAAAGGTGTTTAGGGAAATCTGTCAAAAATATGACATGAAAAACATGTTCCTTCAACGCCCACAGTATTCGATGTCACGCAGTCACTGACTGTGTGCGCCGCGCCTAACCTTTAAAATATATTGTCAAAATTCTACATCAAGTGAATAGTAGAATTATGTCCTGATATTTGTCCTTGGACATTGTCTGATCCTCGGGAATTGTTCTCTTCTCGGAACAGATCTCCGTGGACGAAATATAATATTTATCACAAAAATGCGAATGAATGTGACGTCAACCCAGCAATTTACTGGAATTTCTTTCTCCTTGTGAATAAAACTATTATTTGATTTTGAGAAAATGTTTGTTAAATTCACTGAAACAAACTATAATGATATCATAGATGTGGACAAAAGGTCACTTTTATCTACCAGCATGTTTTTGTATAATAAATTATTCCTGGTTTGACGTCTATTCATTAGCGTTTTAGAGATATAGACCTCTTTATAACTCATAGACGCAACACTCAATTCGAGAAATATTCTATTATTCAACTATTCACTTGATGTGGAATCGATATTTGTGACAACTAAATAAAACGTTAGGTGCACTAGTTAAAACTAGTTTGCAGTAATGGTAACATGTTTTATACCGCTACACGAAGCTTAGTAATCTTCTACGTGGCTCTCTGTTGTCCTACGGTTAAGTTTTACGCCCTCATCCGAGAAGACGTGAATATCTAACCATTTACTGTTGGTTTACGTTAAGACACCACTTTATACTCATTTTAATACCCTAAGTGCTGACGTTGACCCGTACATGACACCGGTACTTACCCATCTATGATCTTCAACATTATTATTCATAGCACTGAGCCACAGAAGGCGGGTAAATAGATACATTTCGACAAAATTCGGTTGATTTTACTATTTCTCGTAATAGAAATACAGTCAACTCTCGGTATGAGGCCGGGACACCGTCAGAACAGCGTCGGAACCGCGATCAGTTTGTCATCCGTAATAGCGAGAGTCCGTATAGTAACATGTACAGCGGAAGCCGAGACAATAATATTTTAAAAAACACTATGAAAGGAAAAAGCAAGTGAGCAGTTAAGAAACTAGACAATGAACCGGAGATAACTGAAAAGCGAAATACATTACGTTAAAATTTCCTTGGTGTCCGCTAATTTACCGGAAATCGAAGCAATAAACATTTCACATTGGGACCGAGCGTCAGTAGTGTATTGTTTTCTGAGCCTGGGTATTTGCATGAATACTGTGTAGTAGCCAAGTACTGTATTCTAAAGCGCTATCTATAAAATACAATAGTCTGTATCATATAAAAACAAACAAAAAGAACTAACTGACTAACTAAGTAAATATATAAATAAATATGCATGTATACTGTGTTAATGATTCTTAATGAAAAGCCTTATTAAATAAGTATGTCTTGAGTCGGTTCTTAAATGAGTCGATGGAGGAGGAACAACGTACATCGGGAGGAAGATTCAGTTCCAAAGGATGGGTCCCGCCCTATCACCCAGTGTCTTGTGGGTAGACGAAGGAATGAGTAGCAGATCGTAATACAGTGGAACCTCGATTTAACGAAGTGCCAAGGGACTGGGGAAATTAGTTCGTTATATCGAGGGTTCGTTAAATCGAAAACCTCATTATAACGGATTTGCGTAAAAACAACCAACATGTTCGTTATATCGAGGTATAGTTAATAATTGTTTTGTAACGAAGTTAATAGAACTAATAAGAGACAAAGAGGATAAAGCGGATCTGATGTCTCGATAGTGCCAGTGTCTGTACTGTATATACACATCTACTGATGAGCTGTTGACTGAGAGGTTGTTCTCTTGTTACAGGATTAAAGTATTTTCATCGCTGTTGGTCTGTTCCGCATTCATATTTTGTCGCGTGTTGACATTTATTCGTTATATCGGGGTAGATTTTACGTTTGGTCTGCCGGATTGTGTTCGTTATAACGAGGATTTCGTTATATCGAGGTTCTGTTACATACATTTTACTTGTAATTTTGCCGGGCTGAAGAATATCGTTCGTTATACCGAGGACTTCGTTATATAGAGGTTCGTTAAATCGAGGTTCCACTGTAATTGGATCTCAGACTATAGCGCTCCACAGGCCTTGGCTTTAGGACCTCAGGGATGTAACCAGGTGCTTTTCCGTGCAGGGTCTTGTATACAATGCGCCTCGTGTTCATGTGCGCCTTTGTTCCGATGCAACTCATATACATGTAGGTAGCCTACAATTAAAAAAACATCCATGAAAAATACGGCAAGCAAAGTCCCCATATTTCCTCCCACACCAAGGGCCCCCAATTCCCCCACCTACAGCCCGTGGTCCTGATTGGCTCCCACACCAAGCCCCACCTACAGCCGTGGTCCTGATTGGCTCCCACACCAAGCCCCGCCTACAGCCCGTGGTCCTGATTGGCTGAGAGCTAGTGCATTTCTACAAATATATTGCAAAGATAGGAAACAAAGTGCTATTTTCACATGGAAACGGAAAACAAGGGCGAGCTTTTGAATTATTTTGGTTGGTGATGAAGAGAAACACGAGCGTTGTAATTTGTGGTAAATGTGCTATAATTTCAGACACAAAAGTCTACACGACTCGGTTGTAAATCATAAGATTTTGTCAACAACGTTGACTCCCATATATAAGCCATATAGGTATGTGCCGCGGGATAGGGTATGGTTTTCGAGGTGCCGAACCCTTAAATAGGGTCTCATATTATTTAAACAAGAAGCTGCACGCAGCTAGAACTCCGGCGTATCTTTTGTAACGCGGATGGGCTCATACACCTGCGTGTTTGGCATAGTAAGAACGCATAATCAGATGCGAAAGTACGCACAGACAGTCGATCTGATAACTTCACACGAGGTAGAAAACGAGTGAACACAAGTCGGAACACGAGTGAACACGAGCGAGGTCAAATAAGCAAGAATACTCTTGGATAACACAGATAGCCCAAAAATACTAGGATACAAATGCTGACGAATTGACCGCAAGCCTGTTTTTACTGCACGCAACAGGGATCCACATTTACAATAGAATCCTGTACGCAGCGGCGTCAGATTATTCGCCTGGTCTAATTATCGCTACGTCGTCGAACACCTTTGGTGCGAAGGGTGTCTTTAGATTCAGTTAAAGAAAACCATACTTTTTGGTTAAATATGAGCTGCACAAAATTGGATCAGGACATATATGGCAAAGAACCATTTTTCGCAGCAGATATCAAATTCGGAAAGGTGAACTTTGTATTTATTAGTCTCGCAATCGTCGTACCGAGCTCCACTCTCGAGTATGCTGTTTTGTGAGTGTTTTATCGAGTATCCTCACCATATTTAGATCCTTGCAAGACATGGTATGCCCTGAACTTCGAAGTATGCGGTACAGCACCGAGAAAGTTTTGCTGCAACAATATTTTCGAGTTGCTTCTAGATGAAATATCGAAGATCTCCAAGTTGGAAATGGCGTGCCATTGTCGTCGAAATTGTTTACCAGTGGCTACAAAACAACAAATAACGTATATGCTGGCACGGCATTTGCAGTAATCGCTGTGAATCTTCGTCGAAAAAACCCACAAGAAGCATTGCTATTGAAATCTCAGATATTTTCTGAGATACGAGGCCTGATTAACGGGAATTATATCCGAGAAAGAAAAGCCGGGGAAGTCACCAATGGATTTGACCTGAATGGCCTCAATCAATGACCTACCGAGCAGAACAATCAGCTTAAAACCAAAACTTGCTTCATGTTGCTGTGAAATTGCTGATTTAAAGGCTGGTTTAGTGGCTTCAAGTCGTTCCAGAGAAAGCCCGCCAAAAAGCGTTGGAAGCCCGCCAACAGAAATGAGCAACATCCCGCTAAATTCTCCCAGGCTCCAATTACGACTTTGTCGAATTCACCGGCAGGTCATGCAACAAGTTATCCAACTTCGCCCGCAAGTACCACGGGATCACCATCTACAAACTTGTCCTTAAATTATTCGTGCTCTTCCGTCAGGGATATAGAGAATGATCCCGATTACGCGCCTGAGACGAAGAGCAGAAAGATCCGAAGCAAAGTAAAGGCAGTCATGATCGAGTGATATAGATGATGTGTGCACGGGTAGTCCGACCTGATCGCTCAGTGCTGCCTTATTAAACGGGGAGAAAACTTCGAATCCAAGAAGTTAATCAATGAAGTTCTTTCTAGAGTAGAGCAAGAATGTGGGGTAAAGAAAGCCTTCGAAGAACTTATCTCAGCAGACTTTTAGAACAAGCGCGTTGAAGAAATGTGTGTGCCAGATTGGATGCTTTTGCTTTGTACGCTAGAGGTACTTTTATATCTGACGATGGTTGGCAGACCCTTTTGAACAGAACTAAGATTGGAAAAACAGGGGTAAGTATTTATATGCAAATAATGAGGCGGCTCAATGATTTTGAAAAGAGATCGAGTTTTACTCTGACATGTAAAGGAGCTCGAGCTTTCGACTTTTGTAGTTGTAACTCCTGTTGTAAGTAAATGATGTTTTATTTGAACAGTGTGACAAAACATACAAAACTGATATGAGTTTACATTAATTGTATTTGTACCTGAAGCTTTTTGTTTTTTTTGTATCATTTAGATCTACGACTTTTTGTCACCTTCTGCATTATTTTATCACATTTTATTTGTCCAAGATTCATTGGGTTTTATTTATTTCATAATTTCAAGGGTACAGTTATCAGTTCACTATCCTTTGGCCCACGATTCATTGTTTTTTAAATTATTAATTTGAATCTTTCAGGCGTCCCGCCCAAGATTCATTAGTTTTTATTTCTTAATTAATTTGAATCTTTCAGGCGTCCCGCCCAAGATTCATTATTTTATATTTCTTAATTAATTTCAAGGGTGCAGTTATCAGTTCACTATTCTTTCAATCTTTCAGTACACCGTTTCCGTTAGGAAATCAAACAGTACGATTCATGTGAAAGAGAAAAGAGAAGGTCTCGGTGCGAACATAGTTAATAGAGTGCACTCTATTAACTATGGTGCGAAGCACTATGGGAAGCTCAAGTTATTGCATCCTTAGGAGACCATCCTGGCTTACCGCATTTATTTGGAGTGTGTTATGAGCACACACCGTATCGAATCGTTCTTCAGTTTGACAATGTGGACAATGAAAGTCTCACCATGAGCAAGGTATCGAGCTCTAACCTGGCTCTCGACTTCCAGGCTCGTCTAAATATTTCGAAAGAACTCTGTGGAACAATGATTTATATGTATGAAAAAGGCTTTTTACACAAATATATTAAAGGCAACGATGTTGTGCTGGAGAAGAGAAACGAGGAGAATCAGTAACACCCAGTGATAATAGACTTTGGAAAAAGTCGTCGAATCGAGAAGTCCCGCTTCGTAAAACCTAAAGAGAATGCGGAGAAGCCCGCTAAACTGTACCCGCACTTCGCGACAGAGATTTTGCGAGGAGGAAAGCAGACGAAAGCCAGTGACACGTACTCGTTTCGAAAGCTAGTTGAAAGTTTTACCTTAGATTTTGTTGAGCAATGTACACGGCTGAACCCACTTCGTCGATCTTCTCTTCTTCAAGTAGCTACCTTGCTCGATTCGCTCTAATTTTTGATGACATTTTTTGCTGATTTAACCTATAACATATATCGTATTTGAAACGGTTACATAACATTCTTTGCTAAGAAATTTACAGTGTACAATGTAATGTAGAGTATGGTACGTATTTAGATATTTCGTAGCATTATATACAGTCATAGTTCTTGTTTAACCGCTACTAGAACCCGCGGTCAATTTGATGGTTTTCTCGGCCGACTTCAGAAAAGTGTGCGTTATTGTATCATGATATCAACACTTTCTTTGTTGTAACGATGTGATAATTGGTTTACTGAAATATCTGTTGGCGATTACTAGTAAAAAAAGTTTGAAGACCGATTAAGCGTTGGCTCCCTACAGTTCGCCGAACAAAAGATTCACACCTACGTATCCCACAAATATGCAAAACTTGCAACTTTGAAAGTTGCATTCCACTCTTATTTAAGGCTTGCGGCTTGGCATGACTCCACACGAGTCAGAACACGAGTGCACTAGCGATTCATAAATTAATTAACAAAAAATATATAAAAATCAATAATAGAAATTGTGTTATCATCTTAGTTGTTTCGGGTTACCTGTGTTATCAGTGCGGTATACTCAGCCCCCAAAACACTCGCATCCAAACACTATGAAGATCTGATCTAGAACTCCACACGAGTGAACACGAGTACACTAGCGGTTCATAATTCACAATTTAAACGAGTGAACAGAAGTAGAACACAATATTGGAAAAGTGTAACACGGACGATATCATACGCCTGCACGTTTGGCACTTTACGAACGCACAATAAGATGCGAAAGTAAACACGTACAGTTGATCTGATCTAAAACTCCATACGAGTTAGAACACGAGTGAACACAAGTAGAACACGAGTGAATACGAGTGAACACAAGACGAAAATGACTGAACACGAGCGAGGTCAAGTAAGCCAGGATACCCTAAGATAACACAGATAGCCTCCAAATTCTGAGGATCTGATATAAAACTCTACGAGTCAGAACACGACTGCACTAGCGATTTATAATTTTATTTAAAAAAAATTATAATACTAAAATGAACTAAAATTGTGTTATCATCTTAATTGTTTCGGGTTACCTGTCAGTTATCAGTGCGGTACCAGCCCAAAACAAATTGCATCCAAATACTATGAGGATTTGATCTAGAACTCCACACGAGTGAACACGAGTACACTAGCTAGTGCTTCATCATTTAATTTACCAACATTTACAATTAAAAACAAATTATGTTATCTTCTTACTTGTTTCGGGTTACCTGTGTAAATGCAGCGTGAAGCTGCAAAAGCAGCCGATTGCGTTACTACCTGTGACCCCGTGTGCGCCCATGAATCGTTGCATGTGAGGAACCGTTTTGATTAGTCTGATACTCAATCTGTCGGATTGTGGTCAATAAAAATATTTGTTTGCAGACTGTACCACACACAGTCATCGCTATTCGGTAGTACGCACACAACTAATGTCTGCTGGTAGGATTTGTTTTACAACCAAAACATTCGGAGAGTATCCATTTATGTGTTACAATTCAATTCAGTTTTTATTTTACACTGTTTAACAAAGAATTACAAATTGAGTGACAAATTAAGCTCTAGTAGATTAGTTTACAAGAAAAATAAAAGTTGAACAAGTAATATGTGTACGGCAGTCAAAGGAGTACAAGCTTTCGAGTTGACTGCCGTAAATGGTTGGATAGTAAGTAGATTTGGTTACATACATGTATAGAACTTAAGAACAACAAGAGCCCATCTGGGCTTTCACTCGGGCCACATTAGATTGAAGATGAAATACACTTTCATTTGAAATCCTCTTAATCCTCTAATATTAACCAAAGGGAAGAATTATTAGCTGAATTTAGCAGTCTTTAGGAGTGGCCAGTAGCGCGGTGACTTTCATTCTCTGCTCCCCTAGTATATATGTAATTTAATAGTTTTCTTTTTCTCGTATGTTGACCTTTTAATTTAAACACTACTTATTCGTTTAACACACTGCATTTGAGCAGGCATATATTCATTGTTTTGAACCCGAGAATTAACCGTACTACCGTACTTCATGGTCCCTTTCTTTAGTAGTGGGTTGTCGGTCAGGTGATTGTAAACTCTCGTCATTTAGCACAGAAAATGTATTCTGATGAATAGGGATTGGGTTGTCATGTAAGAAATATGGCTCTTGAACAAACTGATAAGCTTCAGTAGGTTGGGTAGTCTCGGAACATTGTCTTCTTTTTTGTATTCTTGATTTTTTTTTTAAGTTTGAAAGTCGGATCTCAGCTTTAAGTTATATCCGCTTTCAACTCGCCATTTTCAACTTCTAGGTCAATAATATATTCGAGATGACAGCATCTTGATTTCGGGCTTGTATATATTATCTTGCTGCACTAATTTGTCTTCCAAATGACTGAGTTTGGTTTCTTGATTCGTGTTTTGATGTGACGAGAGTAAGAATTCATTACCCATATCAGTTAGGTCAGCCTCCATGTTACAAATCAAGGTCGTTAAAGCAGCGAGAGAGTTCTTATTGCGGGATAACAAATATTTTTATCCTCGTGAAGAATCTAAAGAATTCCGTCTCTTCCGGTTTGAATTTGACTCATGTGTATGTTGCTTTTGGACTTTCAAGGATATGTTGATCCAAAACTACAGGCTCTTGGGGGTTTTCATTGACTTGTGAACTTGCAGGCTCTGTAATTTGTTTTGTTTTCTTAGTATAACATAAAGTGTTGAACATGTTCATGTTATCAAGCATGTCGCGCGTGACCTCTGTTTCTTCGTTCATTAAGTTCTCTACTTTCATCTGTAATCTGGGAAACTCTATCTTTGCCCATGCCTTGGCACATAACTATTCCTGTTGTAGACGTGGATGATTATAAGTAAAATCCTTCGACAGCTTGTACCGTTTCCGCTAGGTCAATATCCTCGCTGGAACGAAATAACTTGATCTCAATACTCTCTGATCCAACTTACGGTAAATTTAAATCTCTGACAGTTTTTAAGAGACTCATAATATTGGTCTTGAAGTGCCTTCACCCAAAATAAGATGTTCTCCTCGGATGTTTTAAATGCAGCACAGCGAGCCGATGGCTTATAGATTCCAATATGTATTTCTTCGAATTTTAGCTTTCCGGATCCTGGCCCCTACACTGGCTTCAGGTCGTCGTACGTGTCGTATAATAAAATCACTGGCCATCTGGGTAAAAAACGCGGTCCTTCGGCTCCGAAAATAGCGCCAGTTGAAATATCCTGAGCCTGTTGGAAGGCTTTCGCTTACATTTGAGAGATGAGACTCCAAATTAGAGAGAAAGTTCCTCGCGGGTCTTCCGCCATCTTGCTTTACTGTATTAAATTATGTAAATAAATTAACCTGGCGATTGTTGCGTAACCAGCACAGTGCGATCTGATTGGTGTGAATTTGACCTTTAACGCATGCGCAGAAATTTTGCGACACCCAACTAAAAAAAAAAAAAAAAAAAAAAAAAACGACTTGCATTTTAAGACTCGGTGCTGCCACAGGCAGCCCGAGTAATAAAGCCTGATTTGTACGAAATCTAATAGAACAAAAACAGTATGTAGACTTATGATTACAGAGTTACAAAGTGAGTATATACATATAAATATATTAACACATGGTACACGTACAGTGAATATACAAATTATATAAAAATATAAAATAGATAAATGGATTTAATTAACACAAAATCATCATAATAATAAAATAATAAAAATTGTTATCGGCTTAGTTGTTCCGGGTTACCTGTGTTATCAGTTGCGTTCCGACTTTGTATTTTAGGGCTACCTGTGTTGTCTTATTGTTATCAGTGCGGTACTATACTCTATGTATTTTCGGGCTACCTGTGTTATTCTAGTGTAACGCCATAGAGTGTTGTAACATAGATCCTACCTACGACCGCGCGAAACAACCAACCAAACTTGCCGAGGAACAATGAAATGTCGCCGCATTAAAGTTTTACAGAAAAGGAAAGAACAGTGGAGAACGTGTTGGGAGGCCCACAAGAGTATATATCTTGTCTGGAACATAATTTACGAAGCCTCTGAAACAGCCAGTGTTTGCTTCGGTTGTTCGTTCTCGCTTAATACATTCACTCCTTTAATACGCTCTGACTACAAGCACTCTTGTATTTTCAAGTAATTTTTGTGTCCCTGGAAGGAGAATAGATGAGTAAATTTGGTTAGTTTACGGCACAACACCATAAATTTGATATAGGGTTTAATACTGAATCGAAACTCGCCTAAACTTGTCCCGCTTTGAACAACCTGAATCGTCATTACAACATTGACGACAAACGATTTAATTCTAATTGAATGCCTTCGAGCGAGAGCATTGTGTAGTAATTTCAGCGGTCGTTGTATAATGAATTGAAGCTCATTAAAAAATTTCATGAGTTATTCAAATCATTAAATAGCCAAAATTCTCAAACATATCTCGAAAATCTCACAACAAACAAACCGTAGTGGATTGCGACGAACTTTCTTCGGAAATGTTCTGTCAGTGTGTCAACTGATTCCCTTTGCCCCCTGTGTAAACTATCGTCTATTCAGTAGAATCACTTCCCGTTTCATATTCTTCTCCGGGGGAATGGGTATTTAACAGTCTGGCATCGACAAGATCAAATCCATAATTTATCTTCCAAATGGCGGCTATGTAGCGCTCTCTGATTCTGAGCTCTGATTATCAAGCAGTTCCCGTCTCTTCTCGAGTAACCGTTTGTACAGACAAATGCAAGCCAGTGTCTTCGTTGAAAGCTTGGTCATATCAGACGAAATCGATCTCTTGTCATTCACTTTAATTGGTTTCATCTATTTGCTTGAACTCCTTATCTGGCGTCCGCCTAGAACATCTGACCTCAGATTGTATTTCCATACCTTGGTTTTTCAAGTAATTGTTGTTTTATCAAATTACTCATGCGGTCGTAGACCAGAAGGCGTGCAAACCTAATAAAACGCACGCAAACTTAATAAAATGCACGCAAACTTTAGAAAGAGGATGCAAACACACAAAGTGCAAATCGCGTGCAAACTTAATAAAACGCACGCAAACTTAAAGGGATACCCGAGTGAAAAACACATTGGGGCTCAAAAGAATCTTCAACATGTTCTTTGTTCAGAAAATGTATTAAAATTTGATCAAACGTTTTTAGTATTAAGAACGAGCACCTCAAAGTTGGCCCCGCGAAGACATGGGCGCCGCCATCTTTGTTTGCATTTACGGAAGTGACGTCACTTCGTCCCACCAGCGTATCGCGGCTACTTGTCTTTGTATGATTTTCACACGCTCGGAATTAAAGTGGATATATTTTCATCGAGATTGCAGAGCAATTCTTACAGAAACCGGAATTATGATGAAGACGACATTATGAGAAAAGTTCAGAAGACTGGGAGGAGGAAGAAAAGCATTGGGAAGGCGAGAAATTATCAGACGAACAACAAGGTCTCGTAACTGCCATTTAATAACAGCAAAACAACATGGCTTAAAAGACTCGAGTGACTTCTGAATAAGTATAAGAACTACAATGTATGTGAGGTACAGTTAAGGCGTTTATCATCCTAAAAACACCTAATAAGTGAGAGAGTGAGAATGCTGGTGGGACGAAGTGACGTCACTTCCGTAAATGCAAACAAAGATGGCGGCGCCCATGTCTTCGTGGGGCCAACTTTGAGGTGCTCGTTCTTAATACTAAAAACCTTTGATCAAATTTTAATACATTTTCTGAACAAAGAACATGTTGAAGATTCTTTTGAGCCCCAATGTGTTTTTCACTCGGGTATCCCTTTAACAAAATGCACGCAAAGAAAAACGGAGGCCAGGTTACTGAGGCGAATGAGCACGCGATCATTCTAGAAGCCATTTCGTCTCGAGAGGTAAGTTGTCATTTTATTGTCACCTCTTTTTTATATTTTGTGGAGAATATATGACCCCTTAAACAGCTAGAACATTTCTGTACGTCATCCAGTGTTTTTCTGTTTCAAATTCTGGTACTTTCTCTTTTTTGTTTCATAAAATCTCGCATATAGTCCAAAGTGCACTCATGCATGACTCATGCACTGATTGACTCAGTGAGTCACGCCCGGCTGCCGTTCTCGGCAGAGTTTGAAATAGCTAGTACCTGAATGAAATACCTCCACGAAGTCCAGAACTCCAATGGTGTATTACATGCTGATACAAATGTATCAGGCTGATACAAATGCGAAGGATTGGATATTTAAAGAGCACCACAGCAGTGGAATATTAAACCAGCTTTAATTAAGCTAGGTTAACAGGACCTGAGTATGATGCCGGCTGGCTGGCCTGCCTTGGCTGTGAAATACACCCAAAATTAATTGGACCAGTTTGGATAGATGTGGCCTGCAGCCTGGCAAACAGGCTAGCATGTAATCTCGACCCATTCCCTGGCAAATACAGGGTTTGCACCCTCTCCCCATCTCCTTCCTTTTCCTCCCCTTTTTTTTGTCCTTGAACCATTCTTCCCTCATTCAAATATAGCACTTACTAGTAGCCTGAGAACGCAGCTGACTGGTCTGATTGTCCACGAAAAACTGACTGTAGACTAGCAAGAACCCCATTTTCTGTACCACAATCAGTCTGAACTAATCTTGGGCATCCACTAACTTCATTTATACAGTTAATACAATAGCCAGCAATTACTTTTGGGTCATTATTGGTTGAGGCAACCTCCAAAAACATAACTCTTCTCGAATATCCGTCGATACATCCACTTATGCAAAATTCATAGGGTTTTAATTTGTCATAACCATCTATATGCCAAGTGGCATTAGATCCTGCTTTGTTGGTACAGTCTATGGAGTACATATGACAGTATAAGGACCTTAAAATACTTGCTCAATAAAGTATATGCATCGAAGGGGTAATGGCTCTCCTCATTGGGTTGTTCGTCAGGCCATAATAAATGAGCTTCATGGGCCAGGAAAACTAGCAGGTTATCGTTTCATGACTTGCATATTGCGACAAAAATATCACCTGTGTGTTTCTAGAGACACAGTTATGAGGTTGTTAAGGGAGCTGGACCCAGAAGGGTGTGCTTCCCGTCGAAGTAGGAGGTTGTCACGACGTGTTTACAGATGTCCACGTATATCCTGCATCAAAGAATGCTAAAATACACTCTACTTGTAGGGTATCAAAATTGGTCAACATTGGACTTCTTGGTAGGGACATAGCCTGACCAAACACTGATATTCCAAAGAGGATATAAGGGGACAAATGCACAACCAGCTGGTAATTCTCATAGTGAAAATTATAGCATACCATCAGGCCTGTTTGGATAAATATATACATAAAAACATAAACATATCATCAAGATAGGGGTTGTGTTTTGAACACAAAACAAAACTTATTAATTTCTAATAATGGAGTTACAGTCTTGAGCCAGATAATTTGTGTAACAGTTTATTTGGACTATTAAATATACAAAGATTTATGCAGAGAGTACTCCGTAAAGTGAGCTTATCTAGAGTTTAAAATAAATATCGTTATGCAGATGAACGTATACGTAGAAGTAATAATACTATATAATATATGTATTAAAAAAGCTAAAGTAAACTGTAAAGGCTAGCTTTCAGTTTCATATTTAAGCTTATTAAACTTTATAAGAGAAAGTTACAGAATTTCATTCACAAAAACACTGACTGACGCACATAAATGTCCTAGCAGTTTTAGGGGTCATATATTCTCCACAAAATATAAAAACAGGTGATAATAAAAAGACAACTTACCTCTCGAGATAGCCTGTTCACAGGCCCTGGATACTAAAAAAAAAGAGAAGACGAGAACTGGGGTACAAAACGTGAAGGGAGGGGGAATGTATCTAGAGCCTGTGAACAGGCTACTCTCGAGACAAAATGGCTTTCAGAATGATCGCGTGCTCATTCGACTCAGTAACCTGGCCTCCGTTTTTCTTTGCGTGCATTTTGTTAAGTTTGCGTGCATTTTATTAAGTTTGCACGCGTTTTGCACTTTGTGTGTTTGCATCCCCTTTCTAAAGTTTGCGTGTATTTTATTAAGTTTGCGTGCATTTTATTAAGTTTGCGTGCGTTTTATTAAGTTTGCACGCGTTTTTCACTTTGCGTGTTTGCATCCTCTTTCTAAAGTTTGCGTGCATTTTATTAAGTTTGTGTGCGTTTTATTAAGTTTGTGTATTTTGTAAAGTTTGCATCCTTTTTATTAAGTTTGTGTCTGCTTTATAAAGTTTGCTGACACTTTCTTATGTTTGCTTGTATTTTTTAGAGTTTTGTATTTACATTTTTAAGTGTGCCTGCTAATTATAAAGTTTAATGTAATTTTGTTATGTTTGCGTGTCTCTTATTAACTTTGTGTGTGTTTCCTGTCCTAAATGTTTGTGTTTTGTCCCTACCGGCCACCGTAGATACCTGCGTGTTTGGTACATTACAACGCACAATTAGGTGCGAAAGTACGCGCGCACTGTCGATCTCATCTAAAATTCCACACGAGTCAGAACATGAGTAAAACATAGGACCCCTAAGTGCAGCACGTGGATGGTCAGTGAGCTATTTTGGCATACATTAAAAGTCACGTGACCGATGACGTCATCGTTACGTCATCACCACTAAGTGAATCGTGGGGAAACAATACCTTTAAACTGTCTGGCATTAGAAATGAGGGAGATATGGGCATGTACTTAAAATCACGTGACCATGACGTCATCACCACTAGGTACTTGATAGGAACCTACTACCATGTCTGTCCAGTTTGAGCGGGCTGGCATTAAAAACGAGGCAGATATGGGCATGTACTTAAAATTATGTGACCGATGACGTCATCGTTATGTCATCATCACTAAGTGATTGATAGGGACTCACTACCATGTCTGTCCATGTCTGAAGTGTCTGGCATTAGAAGGGCCTGTCAATAAATCTTCTCCAACATGACCAAATCTTTTCGAAACCTTCCTGGCCGCGTATCATAAACATCCGTACCATATCTTCGGTAAATCAAACGTCATTCGGAAAGCCAACGGCGAGTCGTCGATCCACAGAAAAAGCGATCAATAAATTATCTCACTCGAAGTCCACAGGAAATACGATGAATAAATAATCTCGCATCCACATAACCCCAATAACTCATTCTGTACATGCGTGCATCCAGGAGTTAAAAACGAGTGAACACAAGTAGAACACGAGTGACTGCAAGTAAGCCAGGTTACCCAAGGATAACGCAGGTAGCTCAAAATGCTCGGATTCAAATACTATTGTTAATCTGTTCTAAAATCTGATCTAAAACTCCACAGAATACGAGTGAACACGAGTGTATAATTGTTCATTATTTAATTTAAAAAAATATAACAAAACAATAATAATAATTGTTTTATCGTCTTTATAGTTGTTTCAGTTGTTTCAGTGTGGTTATAATAGGGTACCCTAGCTTAGTTATTTCGGGTTACCTGTGTTTTCAGTGAGGTACCCTCTCCTTGTATTTTCGGGCTACTTTTGTTCACATCGTTATTAGTATGCACACAGTCAGATCACTGTTAGTACACACGCACTAGCAGTCAAATTGAATTAAATGGACAATCAGATACGAAAGTATGCATGCACAGTCTCATCACGTAGCAACGCCAGAGTAACAAGAAACTGTACACAGGGGAACTAAACCCTAAAAATGCAAAGATGTATTCGAATTAAATAATTGTTCTATTTAACCGCGTCTCAAACCTTGCATTTTATGACGTCAGTTCCCGACATTGAAAAGCTGGACCAACGGCTCCTAATTACGAACGAAACCGCTGGAGGTCGATAAAGGGAAATTTGTACTGAATTGAGCCGCCACACGATCTAGATTTATCAGCGGAGAATCGAACATGAAAACTAATTCTCTCTTGAAAGTCGAACAACACAGAAAAATAAAATCACAGAACTTGTCTTTGAATACATCTTTGTTTAGGCGTTGTGAACACAAGTAGAACAGGAGTGCACGAAAGTAGAACACGAATAAACATGAGCAACTTCACGTAAGCCAGGATACCATAGGATAACACATGTACTGGTAGTCCAAAAATACTAGGATGAACTATAACTCACACGAGTTAGAACACGAGCGAAGATGAGTGCACTTGCGCTTCATAATTTAATTAACACAAAATTATAAGAATAAAATAGTAAAAAATGTGTTATCGCCTTAGTTGTTCCGGGTTACTTGTGTTATCAGTGAGTTCCGTCTTTATATTTCCGGGCTACCTGTGTTATCCAGGGGAACGCCATTCAATCGAACGGCTGTACGATGTTACCGTAGACTCCCGAAAGTAGCGACCCCCCGAAAGTAACGACCCCTCGAAAGTAGCGTAGTTTTTGTCCTTCAAATAAATTTCGAAAGAACGACCCCCCGAAAGTGGCGAACCCTCCACGACACCAACAAAAGTTGGTGTCGGTTTCATTTTAGTCCCATATCACTCTTCTTAATATTTATGTGCATATCTAATTCACTACTCGAAAACGAGGCTATTCCCGCATCGAGGATGCCGCAACCTGCATTCGAGTTCGAAAGAACAATTCAGGATTTTTGCTTTTGTCTCCAACGCATAGAGGAACACAGCAATGTTCCGTCCGCGACGCCATTTTGCTTTTTAGCTAAGCAACGATGCGGAAATAGCCTCATTTTCGAGTAGCTAATTATATGCGCATAAATATAAAGAAGAGTCAATCCGCAGCCAAGCAATTAAAATTATTTTTAAACTTTATTAAAAGAACAAAAGTTCGTAATGCAACTTGCGAGACCTCTATATCTCTCAGAAATAACAACATAATAGCCCCTTTAACTGTTTGTAGCCAATTAACAGCCACAAATCGAACACTGACTCCACACATGTGCAACACCATGACATAGCCCCTTTAACTGTTTGTAGCCAATTAACAGCCACAAATCGAGCATTGACTCCATACATGTACAACACCATGACATAACCCCTTTAACTGTTTGTAGCCAATTAACAGCCACCAATCGAACATTGACTCCATACATGCGCAACACCATGACATAACCCCTTTAACTGTTTTTAACCAATTAACAGCCACCAATCGAGCATTGACTCCATACATGTACAACACCATGACATAACCCCTTTAAATGTTTGTAGCCAATTAACAGCCACCAATCGAACATTGACTCCACACATGCGCAACACCATGACATAACCCCTTAAAGTGCCTGTATAGCGTACTCACTAAGAATTCGAAAAAATAAAAGTGAAAAAACTAAACTTCGGTCGATTTTAGTGGCGTCAAAGTTAGGGAAAACATCCGTTTTGGGCTCCCTGTTTCCAGTTGGAAGTCAGCGCGAGTCTAGCTTGGTGAGGGCCTGGAGTTGTGACGTCAATCGGACATCATTTTACTACAACTACCAGAATCCTTTGCACAGTTTCTTTTGTTCCTCTAATTTAGACCATTGTCTTGCTATTGTCAAAGGAGATGGTAAGAAAAAGAATTCAGAAAGGAAAATAGTCCTATTATAGTTTAATCAGTATGAAATAAACTCCATCACAAGAAAGAGCACATCGAAATTAGTAAATTTACCAAGTTTGGTGACATTTCATTGGATATCAGTTACCATGTTGTGAGCTTTCAAGAGTCGCAGAAATAAGAGATGTTTGTATGGAATTGGAAGGACGCCTGACTACATACACGTCACAGGTCACTAGTCTCCAGGTCCCCAAAGGGAATTGAAAACTGACGGCCACATGTTTTGGTTCTCAACTTTCAAAGGCCATAAAGAATTACAGTTGAGTTTTAGCTTCCCTTGCTAAAGAATAGTTTAAAGTTTCAATCAAAATATTTTAATTTTTGGCGTTATAGGCACTTTAAAGTTACCTTCTAGTAAGTAGGTTATCACGCAAGGGAGACTTATTAGATAAAGACTGCTATTGTGACGCAATGTTCTGCCGTGCAGTTTACAATCATGAGTAGTGTTTGTTAGTACCTCCAGAATACGTGCTGTTGTTCTGGGAGACAATCCCCTTCTATTTCAAGAAATATCACAACAGGTTAATTTACATCCCCTTCATATTAGAAAGAGCCAAGACCAATGGCTTTAACGTCCCTAACCGAGGACGCGACCCGGGAATTCAACCGCGCGACCTCCCGCACACAAAAGCGGCGTTCTACCACTGAGCTAACAAGGAGGCGGTTAAACCAACTGCTTTAACTTTGACTTAAACACAGGTATCTACAGCGCTTGAAGTCTGGATCACTGCCTTGGATCTCCGGAAAGAAGATTTCGTGGCTCTTTTGAAATCTTTTTTAAGAAATGTGTACAAAAGCGGATTGACAAAGGACGAGGTAAACCTTAAGAATAACAACAAGGCTGTCGCCCAGAATGGAATATATTGGTCTGAATCACTTCTTATTCCATCTAAAAAGTAAGCAAACCAGCAGACGATGAAATTAACAAGCATGCCGCAAAATATAGCGGCTGCCTTTCTTTGTTTGCGCTTTTCGCGCATTTGGGCAGATCGCTCCGGCAGGCTGTTATACCTCTGTATTACGTGCAACTGATGCTTTATAACTATAAAGATCCGACAATAAGAGAATGCCATTAACGTAAGAGATGATACTACAATGCCAAAGAAACTGACGTAACCGTATGTAAAGTCTTCACCAGAGGGGCCATATTTCGTAAGGTCAACCCATAATAACTGAACTAGTGAGATCGAAGCCGACAGGACCCACGTGCAAATGAGGACCACTGTAATGCGTCCCTTTGTAATCCACACGTTGTACTTCATGGCATAAACGATCATGGTATACCTTTCAAGGGTGACTACAAGAAGGTGAAGAACTGTTGAGAAGGATATGAATCGCGAAGTGATGTCCATGGCGAAACAGACCTTAGGGTCACCTTCAGCGGCGCTACAAGCGATTACTAATGGTATGGCAACGGTTCCCGCCAACAGGTCAGAAGCTGCGAGCGAGCCCAGACAAATGTTTGTGGCTGTCTTGAGATAACGCTTCGTACAGATCAAGTAAATCACAAACGAGTTTACTCCTGATATCAGTACGCAAAGTAAACCCATAAAGATAAACACCACAATAAGTGCCCACTCGAACAGAATTTGGGAATCTGCCGTGGTTTCATTTCTAAGGCAACTGTCATTCAAACCTGTAACGTTGGAATCGAGAGTGCAGTTTATCATTGTACTGTTGCCAAGGAAACTGCTCATCATAACAGTGACGTTTTGAACGAGAGTTCAAGTTGACACAGTACTACGAGTCCGGAAAGGACGGCCACTCATGGAGGGACGTGGAGCAAACTGCGGTTGAATGGTGTTGTTCCGTTGCCAAAACGAGGTCTTGAGCAGAGTATTTTCAATGATGTTGTAGTGTTTTGAAGTTCAACGTTGTGGTATTTTTAAGAATCCCCTTTGAAAAAATATATATAGTTTAGCTTCTCTTCTTTAATCGGCTGTCTTTCGGTACTAAAAAAAAAGACAGAAAAAGTAAATCAAATGAAGATTACGTCGTCAAAGTTAAAAGCCCGGCCCAGCTGGCCCAGTTTACACGATAACCATTTTGGGCACTGCACTCTTACATGTTAGGTACGCGTGCCAAAAATTATCGGCACGGCACGGCACGGCATTAGCAATGAAAATGTTCCACCTTGTGAAAAGGTAACGGCCGCCTATTTGCCTTTTTAATAAAATGGAGTGCCGTGCTCAAAATCCTTGTCTTATAATCCGGGTTAATAAGGTTCTCTCAACTAATGAATTACCTGACCAAATGTCTGAATGTATCCGGTCAGGCCAGGTGAAGCTGAAGAGCGAGAATCGAAAGTCTTACATCTATTTTCTAAAGGCCGTTCGTGATGAGAATTGTTGAACTGAACCCAATATGCCCTCGACTTGCTTCTCAATATAAACTAACCCAATATATTCGACAGCTCAACCATATATAGTGTCCATTTGATGTATTAGATAAAGAAAGTTTTCTTGTCATCATGCCGGCCACAATCTTAATTATCCCAATGAAAACCTAAATGCCCCCCAGACTGACAAAATTCCTGGCACCACTTAATAAAAAATACATAAATATTATACTCCCTCAGGGTAAAAAAGACTACTCGGTACCCAAGAAGATCGGTAATTACTCAGAATGTCAACTCGATTCGTTAGAATACGACGCTTAATTAATGATGTTTGCGATTGTTTGGTCTATTTTAAAGGCAGACCACTTTAGACAGGTTCACTACCTTGATTTTCGGCGCTCTTTCCATATGGGTTGATGGCGGGATTTCTCATTGAAAAAATTATTCAAATAATATACCCCCCCCCCCCCCCCCCCACCCCGGTTATAAGCCGACCTATCTGCTAACGTAAATCTCCTTCCGGGTATAAGCCCCCTCGGTTAAACCCTTACGAATGAGTATAAGCCCAGAGTTTATAACCGGGATTTTACGGTAGTCCATTCACACCAATGATTTTAAGCAAAACACATTTTTAAAAGCTGTTTAATAATCATCATATGATCCGTGCGTTCTTTCCTTTCAAACCGTTTACAAATGTGGCACAGCGCTCCAAGCGGGCCAAGACTATGATCCGCTATAGTGTGAACAGGCACGGAGGCAGTCGACACACCATCCGCTACAAAGGATATCATTTTCAAGACCGGAGCGGCACAACATTGCGTTCAGCAAAAAAATCTCGCAGAAAAAAGCGTTTAATTAGTTTTAATGTGTGAACAGAAAATATGTCCGGTATGGTATGAACATGGCTTAAAGGGGTATGGTCACCTGGTAGTCATGCGCAGTAGGTGTGCAGAAAGTACTAATTAGCATATCAAAAGCGAGCGTACGTGAGAAGGTCGCAAAGGGACGGATTTGTAGTAGCATTTTGAAGGCTGACGGCCCTGTATTAGGGAACCACGTTGTAACAATGGCTTCAGAGTCGATGAAGGAGGAAGTTGAGTTGGATATGATAACATTTGGAAAAATAGTTCTGTTCTTAGAATGTTGAACATGCTTGATTTGGATAATTTTGTATAAAATCTGATATCGGCGAATTATGTCCAAACTCTGCACGAAAATCGAACAAAAAGTACATTAAAAATACTTTCTGATGCCAAACAAACCACAGGAACACAAAGAGCATAGTCTTCTGATCAACCGACATACATACATGTATGAAGCTGTAAAATAAGTTTCCAGTCCATAAATTAAAGCCGATAGTTCGAACTAATACAAAAAAGCTAGTATTTAAAGCTCAAAGGATTTTCTTCACAAGTAAACATTGTAGTGTCAAGCACTACACAATCAGCTTCCAAAACTGTAGGAAAACTCCCATTTAAAAATTCCCTGAAGTCCAAATAACCACAGCAGCTCACACAGGATAGTCTTCTGAGCAATCGAAATTCGCTTGAAGGTATCGAAATTGTTTTGGAGTTGAAAACCGATAGATCGAACTAGTACAAACAAGCTCGTTATTAATTCACAGACTGCGTTACGAGTAAACAGCGCGCTACACTATGCTTGCAAAAGTGTACGAAATGCACCGTTCAAACATTCTCTGATTCCAAATAACTACAGCAGCTCACACAGGATAGCCATGTGAACAATCGACATTCATTTGAAGTGATAAAAATTGTTTTCAAGTGCATGACATCCGATAAATCGAACGAGTACAAACATACCGTTAGTTCACGCCACGCTGACTTCGTGTTTTTTCCGAAATGTTCTAGCTCATTTTCGCAAATTAAACAAAAAAAGGCTATAGAACTAATACATATATACATCTAAAATACTGTACGAAGTTTGGAGACTGATGGCCCACACAAGCTGTTAAATTGGACCAGATTATACCATGCTCGCATTGATGGCGGATAAGTTGAATTTCCCGTGGCCCAAGGAAAACTCAACTATGTCGTCTCTACTGCGCATTCGTATAAACCGATGACCATGCTCCTTTAAGTCTCGGGGCATAAAGGGTGAGAAACAGTAATAAGATTAGTCGCCATAAAAGTTCTGAATACTATGGTTCCTATATGCAAGTGTCACTAATAGTAAAACAATACAGACGGGAACTTTAATCCATGAGAATATAATTACGATTTCGTTTCTATACCCCCTGGCATTTCTCATTCCTGCTACAGGAAGCTGTTAAAAGCCAGGAAACAATATCGACATTTGTTATTGATAACAGTTGCCAAGTTTAAAACTATAAGGTGAAATATATAAGGGCTTAACGGCGCCGACTTAATGGATCTACAACTATCCACTTCGTCAGTTTGTGTACTATATACTTTATGAGCAAAACACTGAGGAATAAAATGAACTATCGCTTAAGCTGAAATTGTGTAGTGTGTCTGTTAGGGGTGGTGTGTCTGTTTAAAGTGTGAATGTTTTCAGAGGGAAATATTAGATTGACACTTCAACTAGTCAACCCCCAAATGATAAACTTTCTCGTGACGAAAGACAAAAATAACTACTCAGATTAACTGAGATAGCTTTTCAGGATTTGAGACTATTTTGAAATCGGTTCACTGTAACGGGAAATCAAGCTCTTGTAATCCACTTTATTTTTTTCTATCCTATTTCGAAAAAAGTGAAAAGTATGTCAGGACATTCATATGGCATTTCTCTTCAGTTTTTCAGGTTGTTATTTTTATAGGTTTGGTTTGAGGAAACAGCAACAGTGGCTGAGGTCACACTTGAAGGTTTACTTCAATCAGTAAATTTGCCTTTACTGAGGTAAAACTCGTGAGCTTTCTTTACTACAGTAAACCTACCCGGCATGTCAAATGAGAAGATAAACAAAATCCAGATGAGTTTGGTATCTGTATAAACGGAGTGATGACAGTTCTCTGCTCTATACGCTAATGGTTTATTAAAGGCATTCGCAAAGGTCGTTCGCCGATTTCCTTCTTTTACTCATTATGCTCACTAGGAGAGCTAACAGAATTCGCTTTATTTTAATGTTTATGTACCTTTCAAGGCAAACTTACCACCCAGTTAACTCTATCTATTGTTTTGAGATTCGACTCTAAGCATGGCTCTCAAGGATGGTTCAAAGAGACGTTCAAAGGGCGGCTCTTTCCACGCTCTGGAAACAAGATTTCAGGGTTTCAATAGTTACTTTAATTTGACTATATTTGTGGACTTGTAGAGTCAGACTGATTTTGTGTCACTATGTAACTAATGCCATACATGTATGCCGATAATGTGCCTTTCAATTCACTGATCCCTCACTTCTTTGCGTTCCAGTGAACAGAGTGAATTGCTGAGTGAATATTGCAGTTTTTCTGTAACCAAAATTCATGATTGGCTTTGAATGCCAAGTATAGAAACATCTGTTTGTAGATGAAAAAACAAATACAAACGTGTCTTGAATTTACTGCTACATGTAAGAAACTAGCTCATGAACGCAAGGACTGAACGGGAATAAATATATTTCTGTTAGGGGTATAGAATGGTCCCTGAAAAAAATCGTGAGTCTCGGCAAAATTCAAGCTCGAAGTTTCCAAAAAAGAATCTCGGATTTTGAAACAAAGGTCTCGGCGATTCTCGGATTTGACCATTCTACACCCCTTCTGTTCGCAGATTACGATTGCACTTTTCTGATTAACGCTTCAAAAAAGTTGACAGATGTCACCTAAATCAACAAAGTTTAGATTTACTACGAGATATACCCGCACTTTTCAGGTATATAGGTTTACTGCAGCAGTAAAGTTTCTTTTCATCCTCCCGCCGTTTCTATCGTAACTAACCAGAGATGAGTTTACTACGGTAAACTACGAAAAGGGGGTCAAATTCAAAAAAGGGTTTACTATAGTAAATAGCGCTTTACTAAAGATTTTTCAGTTCTAAATGTCGAGAGGCTGAAACGTTATTTAGAGTGATCTTCAGGAGCCAGGGGGGTTGAACCCACTGGATCCGCCTCTAACAACTTTATTTGTACCGAGGATGAAAAGGTAAAAAATTGCAAATTCTATATGGATATATTCAAA
Organism: Actinernus sp. WN-2022; assembly: GCA_030867875.1. Classification (NCBI taxonomy): domain Eukaryota; kingdom Metazoa; phylum Cnidaria; class Anthozoa; order Actiniaria; family Actinernidae; genus Actinernus; species Actinernus sp. WN-2022. Next base: position 49,418,565 of record JAOWCC010001679.1, on the reverse strand, counting down.
CGCGGCTATTGTGGCGCAATGTGCTACCGTGCAGTTTACAATTAGAACCTCAGAACACCAGAAAACTAATAAACTTGAATGGTTGAATTCGACTACCATAACAAAGTAAGATTTAGCTTTTAGCAATTGTTTATCACCGTTAACAAAGGATTAAAGTCGCCGACTTTACTGGCTCTACAACCGCTAACTTTGTGGCTTGTGCATACATGTAAACTTTATTTAGGCACGGTAGTATCATCAGTTATTTACATATAAAAAGCAGATTAATAATTAAATACTGTTTTACATGATAGCCGTGTACAAAATGGTAATAGAAATAATATGGATAATGTAATTAAAAAATAATAAAACAATTTTTTAAACGGTTGAGAGTGCGCACCTGATAATCACATTTGCGCGAGGTTTCTATTAAAGGCTCGCATAGATTCAGATGTTCTCACATGACCTGGAAGTTGATTCCAGACCTTGCCCTTGGCACCACTATAGGATATACGTTTTTTTAGAAAATCAGTTTTGGGTTTGGATAGGTTAAGCTTTTTTGTCAAATATCTTAGGTCATAGGCCTTATGTCTGTATGCAAATAGGTCTTTTAGGTATCTGCGAGACATTTCATTTAATGTCGTCTGCATACATTCTGGGGGAGGCGGTGGTTAAACAGTTCGGCAAATCATTAATGTATATTAGAAATAGTAGAGGGCCTAAAATTTTTCCCTGGGGAATACTATAAGATAAGTGGCTTGTATTCGATATGTGACCATTTACGAGGCATTTTTGGGTACGATCGAATAAGTAAGATTGGAGTTTCCTTGGAAGAATGTCGTGGTCTATGGTATCGAAAGCTTTCTTGAGATCAATGAAGATGGTACCATTTAAGAGACCTCGATCGATATTCATAGACCAATTGTTAGTAGCTTGAAGTACTGCTGCCATAGTACTGTGAAGGGATCGAAAGCCAGATTGACAGTATGATAACTAATGGTTATCGTTAAGAAATTTATAAAGCTGGTCATATATTATTTTATCAAATACTTTGGCCACAGAAGGAACGACAGAGATTGGGCGATAATTGCTAACATCCGTTTTGGTCCCGTTTTTAAAAATTGGGGTAACTCGGGCAAGTTTCCACTCCGCAGGAACAATAATTGTTTGGATGAAACAATTAAATATTTTCGTCAAAGAAGGCGCAATAATCTCTGCTGCTAGTTAGTTTAGTAATTTGCATGGAATATCATCTAATTCAGTAGCTTTTTTAGGGGATAGCTGACTCAATAAGTTGTGTACTGTGTTGCTATTTGTGAGTTGGAGTGAGAACGTTTTCTCTGTAGGTGTGAGAAACTGTTCGGGAGGAACTGATGAATGAGGAATACTGCTGGCTAGGTTCGGTCCGACATTTGGAAAATGGTTATTAAATGCCTCCGAAATGTCAGCTGCCGTATTTAGGCTACGCTCTTCATACTTGATTTCATTTACCAATCCACGGGAGTTAATTTTTCGATAAGTTAATTCATTTATTATCTTCCATGTTTGCCGTGGATCTTTGTTTTGTTTGTCAGATTCGTCAATACATCGTTTGCAATAGCTGCTTTTGGCAGCACGAATCGAGTTGTTGACATCATTCCTCACTCTTATATATTCCGCCCATAGGGACTGATTGTTATTTTTGAGAACTTTACTCTTTAAATTGTCCCTCGGGTACATTTTCTTAATCAATTCACTTGTGATCCATGGCGATCTTTTATTGCGCATTCGTTTGGTTTTATATGGGGCGTGTCTATCATTACGCCAATAACACAGTGCGCCTGTTCTAAGTCGTTTAGGAAGTCGTTATCAACAATGTTTTTGAACTGACGCATTTTAATGGTGCGCTGACAACCTGGACTAAAGTGATTTGATTTACGTACCGAGTATATTAAAAAGTGATCACTAATTCCAATTTCATGGACACTTTATATTTATCTGTTGAATTTGTTAAGTAAACGTCAATTAGAGTCTTGGATGTTGACGTAATTCTTGTGGGGTCGGTGATCAATTGTTTTAATCCATAAACATCAGATATATCTGTACAGTATCTACTGGTCAGTTATGTATGCGCATGCGCTCAATAAAGTCAGTTCTTGTAGGCAGCCATCTTGTTTTAGTAGTTGCTGACTAGTGGTCATCAGAGCCACCGTTTACGTGGTAAGACACCACATATTGGCAACGAGGATTCAAATACCAAAAAGGAAATAACTCCATTTAACCGACGACAGAGGGTTAGGGCTTGAAATTCGTGTTTTGGAGCGCTCCGGAGCAAAATAAATCAAAGCACGTGGTGAGTTGTGCGTACGTGGAGTGAATCACGGCGGCAAAAAACGACAACAGTGTTCCTGTAGTGGAGTCCTCGGGTTCAGTTATGACTCAGACACAGTCCGTTGGGATTATTGGACGGATGGACGACTTCGATAGTAGCGTCGAAAGATGGGAGTCATATTTCGAGCGTTTTGAGCAGTACGCGAGTGTGAACAAGATTCGATTGGTGGATCAAGTGGCATGGTTGCTGACTGTAATGGGCGCCAAAACGTACGGGCTACTAAGGAACTTAATTACACTTGACGAAATTCAGGAAATATTACGGAATCATTTAGAACCGAAGCCACTACTCATCGCTGAGCGATACCGTTTTTACAAACGGGACCAGAGAGAAGGTGAGTCGGTAAGTGTATACATGGCTGAGTTAAAGAGACTGGCTGGCACGTGTGACTTTGGAACTTTCTTAAACGACTCCCTGCGAGATAGACTCGTATATGTGGACTGTTAAACGAGCAAATAAGAAAGAGGCTAATGACAGAAGCAGAGCTTAGCTTTAGTATAGCCCAGAACATTGCTATCAGTATGGAAACTGCAGCTAAAGATTCAGCAGAAATTTTCAAGGGTCATAATGCCAGCTCGAGGGGGGGTAAACAAACTCCAGTACAAGAATCCTAAACCACCTAGAAGCAACACCTCAGATAAGGGGGGAAAGGGGAAGTGCTATCGTTGTGGCAGTAAAGCCCATGACCCCGACAAATGCAAGTTCAAGGACGAGTCTTGTCACCGCTGTGGCAAAAAGGGGCATATCATGAGGGAATGCCACTCTAACCCAGCAAATAAGAGTTTGCATGCTGTGAAGAAGAAATATGAGAGTGATTCTGATAACTCAGAATATATGGGTAGGCTGGGACTGTATAGTGTGAGAAATGGGAGTGACGCACTGTATGTAACTATAACTGTAGAGGAAGAGCCCTTAAAATGTAACTAGACACTGGCTCGGCAGTTTCAGTTATAAGCCTAAAGGATTACCAGTCTAAGTTGAAAAGTGTACCTCTTAACAAGACAAGTGTTAAGCTAGACACATACACCAAGGAGCCCATATCACCAGCAGGGGTAATGAATGTGGAAGTCACATACAAGGACCAGACACAACAGCTGGACCTTTATGTTGTGGACAGGGGGGACCACCACTTCTCGGTAGAGATTGGCTAAGGGAGATAAACCTAGATTGGCCCCAGATTAAGGTTCTCAACAGTAAGAGCACAGAGGGAACTGTAAAGCAGGTGCTTGACAGACACAAAGAAGTGTTTAGCAGAGGATTTGGGAAAAGCGACAGGAAGAAGCCTTCCGGAAGGCCAAGAAGCTAATTGAATCAGATATGGTACTCACTCACTATAACCCAGATAGCCCTATCTGTCTTGCATGTGATGCTTCAGGATATGGTATTGACGCTGTCATATCCCACATCATGGATGATGGTAGCGTGCGACCAATAGCATTTGCATCCAGAACCCTTTCCACAGCAGAAAGGAACTATTCTCAGATAGAGAAGGAAGAGTTGACACTAGTGTGGGGAGTGAAGAAGTTCAATCAGTACCTAGAAGGTAAACTGTTCACCCTAGTGTCTGACCACCAACCCCTGACTCACATCTTTCATCCTGAGAAAGGAATACCGGCGACACCAGCAGCCCGACTGCAGCGCTGAGCTATTTTCTTGAGTGCATATCAGTATAAGATAATGTACAAGAACACCAAGAGCCATGGTAACGCGGATGGACTTTCGCGGTTATCTATTGCAAACACAGACAGGGGGGACGATGAACCTGATGTTGTTGGCATGTTCCATGTGAGTCAGATTGAAGCATTACCTGTGTCCGCTAAGCAGATTAGGAAGGAAACACGCAGAGGTCCAGTGCTAGCACAAGTATTGGAAGCAACACTGAATGGATGGTCTTCTCAGCAAGGGACAGTTGGTGAGTTGCAACCATTCTGGAACTGTAGAAATGAACTTTCTATTCATGAAGGATGTCTGCTGTGGGGGATTAGAGTTGTTATTCCTCCTAAACTAAGGAGCAGAGTCCTAGACCAACTATATGAGGGTCACATTGGAGTAGTCAAAATGAAGGGTCTTGCAAGGGACCATGTCTAGTGGCCAGGCATTGATAAGAGTATCGAAGTCCAGGCAAAGGCATGCCAAGGTTGTCAGGAGATACAGAACTCACCTCAGGTAGCCCCACTGCATTGCTGGGAGTTTCCAGCCCGTCCCTGGCAGCGTATCCACATATAGACTTTGCGGGTCCCTTTAACCAAAAGATGTTCTTAGTCATAGTGGACGCGCACTCTAATTAAGTGACCAGAAGTTGTAATCATGAGTTCGACCACAGCTCAAAACACAGTGGATGCACTCAGAACCCAATTTGCAAGATTTGGAGTTCCAGAGCAGATAGTAAGTGATAATGATCCCCAATTCACTTCAGAGGAGTTTAAGCAGTTTACGCAGAGTAACGGGATTCAGCATATCACTAGTGCACCATATCATCCATCAACTAATGGACTTGCAGAAAGGTAAAATACCCATATCCTGTAGCATCACATGCAAGACAGATAGGGCTATCTGGGTTATAGTGAGTGAGTACTATATCTGATTCAAAGAGCCACCGTTTACGTGGTAAGACACCACAATATCCAAAAGTTTGGTTGAATTACCCTCAAGACTTTCAGACAGTAAGTTACAATTCAAATCACCAAGAAGGTGAAACTCTATGTTTTCACTATCTATTTTTACAACTAAATTTTCAAAAGACTGGAACAAACTAGATGATGATTTAGGTGGTCTGTACCAGGTACTTATCAAAAATGGTTTAGATCTTGGCTTTATAATTTCAATTGACAGACACTCAAGCGGATCGAGGTTTAGGTATTCCCGAATGTTGTATGGATATGACTTCGTACAAAAAAACATACTCCACCGCCGTTTCTGCCATTAACAGGTCGATCTCTACGTATTATTTCAAATCCTGGTATATATACCTCATTACTATTAATAGATGAATCAAATTTAGTTTCATTTATTGCTAGTACATGTACGTCAATTTTAGCTGTACTCATAAATATTTTAAGTTCATCAATATGGGCCAATAGGTTATTTATATTAAGCAGAGCCATTGTGAAACCTCGACCAAATGCAAAATACTTCATGAGCAAAACTACTAAATATTTCAAACAAGAGAATGGCGCTGCCAATCAAACCGTGTCTCCAGGAAAGTTTAATTCAGCGCTAAAACATCAGTAAGGTTGAGGGATGCTTCTTGAGACTGTAAGTAAATACACAGACTCGTGATCAGTATCGTAACAATTAACATGACAATCACACGTGTGACCCAGCCTAAAGCACATATGAAGTGAAAAAACCGACCCATGTTGAATATTTTGTTCTATTAGATTTTAGTCTAGCCCTTAGGCATGCATTTTGTGCAATTCAGAGAATCAATTTGGAGATCGCCAACCAATATTTTTTCGTGTTGAAGCCAGGCATAATTGCCAAAATCATGTGATAATTTCATGATGCCGTTTATTTAACAAATAAAGAAGCCTTAGCATGTGTTATACTATCTTCAAAAAGGCCTGAATAATTCATGGACATTTTGTCCAATCAGATGAAGCGAATCACTCACGTGCATGCTCCTTTATACCCGATAAAACGCAAGGGTCTTTATACAACTTTTCACCGTACGAGTGTGGCCCTATATAAAACTTCATGGTTGAGGCCTTTGGCTTTCTTACCTTCAAAAGTCTTTACAACCCATTTAGTGTTTGATTTCGTCGACTTCGCGTACGAATTTGATACTAGTTTGTTTCATTCTTGTTCGTCTAATTTCGCAAAACGGCTTTTTGCGGGTTCGACAACAGGACTTCGAGTGTGGTAAATATGCTTGTCACGAAGTTGCTAGTTGCGAATCCAAAATCCTAACGCTACATTTAAAAATACCCTAACCGTCAACGACGGGTGCTCACTCATTTAGGGTGTTTAGAGCTAGTCACTAATTTTGGGTTTTAGAAATACATCAACGCTAATCCAAATCCTAACCCTACATTTAAAAATACAACTCGCAACTAGTAATTCGCAACTAGCAACTTCATGACTAGCAATATACCTGTACCCAGGTTCGGGGGTTCCTTCGAAAACTTCAGTTTCTTTACAGGTTTCCATGACTTTTGTGCATGTTACAGCGGCACGAAAATCGGAAAAAGGAAAAGGCTGTGGGTTTGTTTTGAATTTTCCAGCCGTGCGCCATAAAAAATATTGCAATTTGATTGGTAGCTAGGCGTGCACCATAAAAAATGGTGCACGCCTAGCATCCAATGAAATCGCGCGTTCTTAGGATGTTCCCAGTGTTTATATTATAAAATATATGTTAATGACATGCGTGATTCATAAAAGTAAAAATATGGCAAGGCTTCTCTGCCGTAAGACATGTTTATATAGAATGAAAATTAGACAAAAACCGTACTCGGTATTTTGTAGAATCCCATAGCACGACTCAAAATCGCGCGCTGATTGGCTAACGAAGCGTTTAATATTTTGTGGAATTCAACGGTTTGAAAAGCTGTATTAAACGATGTACAGGAAGCCCGCGCGTAAATATTTTGTTTATTTTTATTATCGCGAACAGAGACACAAATCATGTTAAAATTACAAACCAGGATATTCACAAAGTTAACAGTAGTCAAAGAACGTGAAAATTATATATCTTTTATTTCGTTTTTCACGAAAAATGATGTTTTGGCCCTCGACTGAACAAGAGTGACTCTAGCCAGTCTAGGAGACTAACTAATCCGAGGAATCGACAAGAACTGCAGCAAAAAGGTGTGATTTTGAACGGAAAAGTTGGACAGGGGCTTCGTGGATTTGCTGATTTAATTCATGTAATATTCACACAGAGAAGCTAAATGACTGAAAACAGTAAAAACAGGACGAAAAGCACGGCTACAGAACGGTACTAAAATCGTGGTACAAGGAAAATTTTGGAAACGAGTGGACTGAACACAAGTATTAAACATTCAACAGTTTAAAAACAGGCTTATTTATTGTGAGACAGAAATTGAGCATTAACATTTGGTACTGAATTTGTTTATAAAGTAAGGAACACTGGCTTAATACTTACAAGTTTATGCGTATACTTGTGCAGCAGCTCTTCGGTTTGTCAGGTTCAGTTTAGATTTTCACTTATCCGAGTTATCGACAACTGGTTTCAACAGGCCGCCGGCTTTCTAAATCTTTCACAAACATCCACAATTTTGTCTCCAGTTAATGCACTTTCGCTTTCTTGGTAAAGATTAGACCGAAATTAAGTGTACCTAAATAAAATACAGGTGTTTTCGTGCATAAAAATCCAGTTTTGATGTCGGAAAACCAAAATTTTGTGAGCAACGACTGCACTTTTAGTTGAACATCGTGTGAGTCTCAGTCTAATTTTAGCTTCATTCCGATTCGCTCGTTAGTTTACCGCACAATGGGTTCCTGGCGCGTGGCGGGAATTGAATTTTAGCAACTTATTCTTTATTTATTTTCGTAAATCACTAGATGCAATGGGATTCAAAGAAAATTCATTGCCTGACTCGGGAATTCCACGTTAAATTTCACTTGAAAAACCGATATCGCACTCATCGCTTCGCGATTCGTGCGATATCGGTTTTTCGCGTGGAATTTAACGTGGAATTCCCGAGTCAGGCAATGAATTTACCTATAGAATCCCATAGCACGACTCAAAATCGCGCGCTGATTGGCTAACGAAGCGTTTAATATTTTGTGGAATTAAACGGTTTGAAAAGCTGTATTCAACGATGTACAGGAAGCCCGCGCGTAAATATTTTGTTTATTTTTATTATCGCGAACAGAGACACAAATCACGTTAAAATTACAAAGCAGGATATTTACAAAGTTAACAGTAGTCAAAGAACATGAAAATTATATATCTTTTATATATCTTTTTTTGCGAGAAGTGATATGTTTTGGTCCTCGACTGAACAAGAGCGACTCTAGCTAATCCGAGGAATCGACAAAAACAACTGCAGCAAAAAGGTGTGATTTTGAACGGAAAAGTTGGACAGGGGCTTCGTGGATTTGCTGATTTAATTAATGTAATATTCACACAGAGAAGCTAAATGACTGAAAACAGTAAAAACAGGACGAAAAGCACGGCTACAGAACGGTACTAAAATCGTGGTACAAGGAAAATTTTGGAAACGAGTGGGCTGAACACAAGTATTAAACATTCAACAGTTTAAAAACAGGCTTATTTATTGTGAGACAGAAATTGAGCATTAACATTTGGTACTGAATTTGCTTATAAAGTAAGGAACACTGGCTTAATACTTACAAGTTTATGCGTATACTTGTGCAGCAGCTCTTCGGTTTGTCAGGTTCAGTTTAGATTTTCACTTATCGACAACTGGTTTCGACAGGCCGCCGGTTTTCTAAATCTTTCACAAACATTCACAATTTTGTCTCCAGTTAATGCACTTTCGCTTTCTTGGTAAAGATTAGATCGAAATTAAGTGTACTTAAATAAAATACAGGTGTTTTCAAGCATAAAAATGCAGTTTTGATGTCGGAAAACCAAATTTTATGAGCAACGACTACACTTTTAGTTGAACATCGTGCGAGGCTCAGTCTAATTTTAGCTTGATTCCTATTCGCTCGTTAGTTTACCGCGCAATGGGTTCCTGGCGCGTGGCGGGAATTTCAGCAACTATTCTTTATTTATTTTCGTAAATCACTAGATGCAATGGGATTCAAAGAAAATTCATTGCCCGACTCGGGAATTCCACGTTAAATTTCACTTGAAAAACCGATATCGCACTCATCGCTTCGCGATTCGTGCGATATCGGTTTTTCGCGTGAAATTTAACATGGAATTCCCTCGTCAGGCAATGAATTTACCTATAGTATTTACGGAGACGAACTAGCTGTGCAAACCACTTGACGTCACGCATAACATTATCTTTAACGACACGAAAAAATATAATGTTCGCGCTCTCCAGATTGGTTTTTCATTGCACAAAATGAATTAAAGGAAGACTAACATTTAATACAATAAGGTAAAAATAGGGGCGGTGATTTTCACTTCATAGGCACTTTAGGCCCGATAAGGCGGGGTCAGTGTTTGGATAGGTTACCCTACGGAAACTAGTGTTTTGTGACCACACTGTTAACTTTTCTCTCTTTCATGCCCTAGCATATAACAATACCTCTGAAACGAAAGTAAGGCGATTTAATTTTAAAAGTACAATTTCGACTTGTCGAAATTTGCATACCTCGAATACGACCAGGGAAATGATATCGTCGAAGAAAGATCTACGTTGTTCTCCGAATGTTTGCTTGTGCGCTGGTTTGCGATATGACTTAACATTTCGAAGAATAATCAAGAATGTAAAGCGACAAAATAATAAAGGCTTAAATACGACAATGCCCCTTTTACCAAATCATTCAGTAAACGAGCAGTAAGCCATAAGTTTCTCATTAAAATTACCTAAACATAAATCACGAAAAGAATCTGCTTGGATATTATTTTAACATCGCACGAACGTCATTTAATTCTACTATATGTGTATCTGTAGCTATATAAGATACAACATACATATACATATATCTATCTACTATCTATCACAAAACGAGAGCTAGTTCTATCAATTTAAAACAACCGACACTTACTCTATTTATAGAAGGAATGAACTTTACGGCTGACGACCCCTCTTTCTGCTCTGACAAACGGTCAACGATCGAAACTTCAGCTGAGCTACTCGCTTCACACGGCGGTTAGCGACTTTTCATTGACCATACCAGTGTCTGACGTCACGGTAGCCTTGCTAGAACTCTCTCACACATGGTGTTGTATGTAGGAACAACTTTATACTCCATGAAGCGATAGCTTTCTTGCACTACAAATCAATAATGTGTTTTGATACAAAATACTTGCAATATCCGGTCCTATTAAGATCGGGGGTGAACACGGAATCAGGACTGGCAGGAACTGTTTCAATGTTAGGAATCCGGCAGGAATATTTGTAGTTTGAAAGTAGAGAATCATGGATCATTAAAAACCCTTGAGAGAATTTGGAAATTTCGAGATATTCTATTAAATGAATCATGAATCATGAAGAAGATGTGACCAGGAATCATGAATAAGTGTGGAAAAAAGGTAAAGAAAGTTAGATGATTCCGCTTCCACCCCCGATATTAAGACAGCGGAAATAAATGAAGTATATGAGGTTGCGACGCAGGCTAGGCTTTATGCCGCCAGTTCAAGATTACCAATTAACCAATTAGGGTGTGCATTTTCTATGGGGTATTTTATAAAAATTATTTGGGCACTTCTCTTCTCTAAAAATCTACCTTGACAAATCTGACTAGGTTTGATAGGAAAAAGAGGAGCAAAACCATTCTTTGCAAGGAAAATTTATTGACTTGACTAAAGAAGGATTACAAATTTTAATTATTTATTTTTCTTTAGATAAGGATTTGTCTAGATAGAGTTTTTGAACAATTCAAAGCAACTCTATCAATTTGGAGAACGCGTCACCTCACACTGTTTGGAAAATTTCAAATTGTTGGATCCTTTGACACGGCGCGATTCTCTACGAGGCATCCTTTGTCACTACTAGTAGGTTAGCCTCACACTGAGGGATATCAAAACGAGTTTAGCCTAGCAAAACCAAAGCTATATGCAATGTGAAAACACAATTTAATATGCGAAATTTTCTCTTAAAAAAACTTGTTGCTTTCGACACTTTCGATGCGTACCGCATGTTCTTTCACAACGCCAACGGCTTCTGTCTGCTTCACTTTACCGCCTGATTATTGCAGTGTTGTGTGGGGGAATTGTAATAAAACTTTAGCTGTCAAACTTCAGAAATTACAAAATCGCGCACCAAGAGTGTAGTATTAACCAATTGGTTGACTCTTTCAAAGCTATCACAATATAACATAATAATGTCATCACATTGATCAAAACTATAACTTTATATTACTTCATTCAAGTAGTTCAAATCGTTCTTGTTATTTAATGCCGTTTGTTCCTTATTATTAGTATATATAAAGGAAATGTTATATATATATATTTTTTCCTTCGTTATATTATTATCATTATTATATGTTTTCAAATTTATTGGATGTATACTGATGTACACAGTGTTGTTCCAAGGTACCAATAAATAAACATTGTATTGTATTAACCTTTTCAAATTATGACGCTAATGCCGATTGTCTTTTCGAGGAACTTGGCTGGCAAAAACTTGAAACACAACGCCAAATCCACAAAGCTGTTATGGTTTATAAATCTATTAACGGACTTGTCCCGTGTTTATCTATGTACGAAATTTGTCGACCGAAGCAGCGTTTAAAATTATTCTTTGAGTAACACCAAGGGCAAACTTGCTGTTCCTTTCCCGCGCACTAATCTTTTGAAAAACAGTTTTAGCTATAGTGGTGCAGTGATATATGGAATAGCCTCCCTGTACAATTGCGGCAAGCTAGAACTCTAAGCAATTTTCGCTCTGCCTGCAGCGTTACTTTTCTGACATCAATTAGATTATTAAGTAGAAGCACGGCACTCGTGTAAATCAGGTCATTTTGTTAATGTTTGTACTATACTGTCATATAAGTTCAATATTAGTAGTTAATAGTTCTTACAATATTTTAATCGCTTATAGTCAGTATATAAGCTTATAGTTTAGTTATTAGTGGTATTTTTATTGTAGTTTTTTTTATCTTATGTTATTTACATATGTAAAGCCTGCGAGCCGGCTATCCTGTGGGATTATTCGAAAAAAGTTTATTCTCGTATTCGGGGTTCCTGTGGCGCGCGGACACGGAAGTTTATTCTCGGGGTTAAGAAGTGCCGTGCCAAAAACACCGTGCTTATCGGCGTAGTGTGTTTTTGTGTTGTCACAAGAAAAACTATCCGCTATAGTGTGAAAGGCACGCAGCAAGTCGGCACAATAACCATCCGCTACAAAGTAGATCACTTTCAAGACCGGAGCGGCACAACATCACGTTCAGCAAAAAGTTTAATGTATGAACAGGAGATCTCTCCGTGGTGGTTTTCGTGTCGGTAATAAGATTAGTCGCCATAAAAGTTCTTAATACTTCCTATATTCAAGTGTCACGCTCCCACTGATAGTAACCTGAATGGCAATACAGACGGGCACTTTAATCCATGACGCCTGGCATTTCTCATTCCTGCTCCAGGAAGCTGTTAAAAGCCGGAAAACAATATCGATAACAGTTGCCAAGTTTAAGAGGTTAAACATAAAAGGACTTAAAGGCGCCGACTTAATGGATCTACAACTATCCACTTTGTCAATTCGTGTACTACATACTTTATGATCCTCTGTATAAAGAGCCTGTTTATACAACCAGCCTGCATGATAGCCTGGGAAACCAGCCATAGGAGAAAGTATATAACAAGAATAAAATGAACTATCGCTTCGTTATCTCAAGTTTATTTGTAAAGCTCTGAATTTCTAACGAGACCTGAACCAACCACGGGGACTGATCAAAGCCAGGTCCCGGCTAGTCTCCCAAAGCAGACCCCCGCAGCGACTTCCGCGGTTTAACTTCCCCGCCACAAGCTTGTGTCGGCAAGTGAAACGTAAGTTGCTGCGGGGGTCTGCTTACGCTTTAGGAGGCTAGGTTCCGGCTAATCCACATATCGAATTGGAATTTAGCGTGTTGGTTTTTGCGGGGGGAGGAAAACCGGAGAACCCGGAGATAAACCCTCGGAGCAAGGGCGAGATACCAACAAACTCAACTCACATATGGCGCCTCGTTCGGGAATCGAACCCGGGTCACAGAGGTGAGAGGCGAATCGCTACTGCGACAAAATAACTACTCAGATTAGCGGAGATAGCTTTCCAGGATTTGAGACTATTTGATGAACGGATGACAAAGATTTTGAGTGACTGAAAAATACTGCTTTTAAGCGAAATTTAGAGCAACTTCAAATCGGTTCCAAGCTTTTGTAATCCACTTAAATTTTTTCTATCCTCTTTCGAAGAAAAATGAAAACTATGTCAGGACATTCATATACTCTTCTTTCTCAGGTTTTAATTTTTATAGTCTTGTTTTGAGGAAACAACAACAGTGACAGATCCATGAGTTGAGCGAATCATAGGGGGGTTGAAAAACGATTTTTCAGTTTTAAATGTAGAGAGGCTGAAATGTTCAGTTTACAGTGATCTTCCGGCAGGAGTCATGGGGGGTTGAACGCCCTGGATCCGCCTCTTAACAACTTTATTTGTGCCGTGGATGAAACGGTAAAAAGGTAAAAGTGTTCATTTTAATTATATAGTGCAAATTCTATATGGATATATTCAAACGCGGCTATTGTGGCGCAATGTGCTGCCGTGCAGTTTACAATTAGAACCTCAGAACACCAGGCTGTTATGTCGGGAGGGTAGAGGTTGTCTGTAAAAGCTAATAACTTGAATGGTTGAATTCGACTGCTATAACAAAGTAAGATTTAGCTTTTAGCAAATGTTTATCACCGTTAACAAAGGATCAAAGTCGCCGACTTTACTGGCTCTCCAACCGCTAACTTTGTGGCTTACGCAAACTACTAAATATTTCAAACAAGAGAATGGCGCTGCCAATCAAACTGAGGCTCCAGGAAAGTTTATTTCAGCGCTAAAACATCAGTAAAGTTGAAGGATGCTTCTTGAGACTGTAAGTAAGTACACAGACTCAGTGTCGTAACAATTAACATGACAATCACACGTGTGACTCAGCCTAAAGCACATATGAAGTGAAAAAACCGACCCATGTTTATTTTATTTTATTAGATTTTAGTCTAGTCCCTTAAAAATCAATTTGAAAATCGGCAACCAATATTTTTTTCGTGTTGAAGTCAGAAATAATTGCCAAAATCATGTGATAATTTCATGATGCCGTTTATTTAACAAATAGAGTAGGCTTTCTATGTTCTGTACAAAAATGATGCACGCCTGAGCTCTTGAAATGCTAGCAAGTGGATGCACGAGCGATAGCGAGTTTATTCAGCTGCATTTATCTCAATTAAAATTATTATAAAAAGACAATAAATTAAAAGCTAATTTAAAAATATACGTTTTAAGTGAAGGTTTAAAAAGACTAAGCGACTGAATATTGCGCAGATATTGTGGTAGAGCGTTCCATAGAGTCCGAGCCGCCACACTAAAAGATCTATCACCGAATGAACGCAAAAGCCTCCCACTAGGGATCTTCAGTAGAACACCATTATTTGAGCGTAGTTCAAATAATCAAGAGCTCAGAAGTGCATCATCTTTGTAAAGAACATTGAAAGCCATCTTCTATTTATTTTAAAATATAACAAGAGCCCATCTGGGCTTTCACTCGGGCCACATGAGATTGAAGATGAAATACGCTTTCATTTGAAATCCTTTTAGTAATAACCGAAGGGAAGAATTATTAGCTGAATTTAGCAGTCTTTAGGAGTGGCCGGTAGCGCGGTGACATGCATTCTCTGCTCCCCTAGTATATATATTTCTCGTGTATGCAAATTAAAGAAGTTGACCTCTACTTATTCATGTACCGCACGCTTACATGAGTGTCTCAAATATATGTTTATATTTGTCCCATATTATAAGTTGTATTCCTGTCCACCTATGATGGAGCTATCAAATGATATATTTCTCTACTGTTCATTCTACCCTGCGGCTCTTTATCGCAGCTCGCGTCCATATCAGGTATTTATTAACTGAAATGCCTGTTGGTTATATACCCTCATTCCCAAAACTGATCTGCTCATTATATTACAGAACTAAACACGCAATGATTTCAACCTCACCGTACCTTAATTCATGACCTGACAAGACACTGTTCAGTTTCACTTTCACTCTCAGCTTTGCTCTTGAGTTTGAGTTCGGCTTTGTTAAAGACTTCTTATTCAGTTGTATGGTATTGTGCAGTATATTTGAGTATACCAATCCACAGAGATTCCAATAACAAAGCCGTGGCGAAAGAGAAGCTTAAACGAGAAATATTTTGTCCTCCTAGAAAAACACAACATATTGCCCTTTCTATCGAAGAAGCCTTGGTTTCAGCAGAAAGGAAAACGCTAAATTCCAATTCAATATGTGTGGATCTTTGAGTCCCGGGGGGGGGGGGGGGGGTACTCCTGTTTGTGACGTATTATGTATGTGCCGCCCGGCCGCCCGGGTGGGTCAGGGTTTTGAGCTCCGTTTGGGCAGGTAGGGTCAGGGTTTTGGCCTGATTTGGGCAGATCAGGGTCAGGATTTGAGTATAATTTGGGTGCAGTCAGGGTCGGGGTTCAGTATTTTTTTAGGCAGTTAGTTTTTTTTTAGCTACTATGTCAAAAAAAGACATTCTGTTGCCGCATTTTGATCGCCTGCCCACATGCAAGCACTGAGGTTCCCGAACTTCAGTACTTATCTATGTACTTCATCTGCTGATTTGTTTACCCAATAATGCCACGTCCCGACTTGAAATGTTCCGTATTTTGCATGCAATCCCGGTACGCGGTATACCGGCCGGGATATATATCCGACCTTGTTTTGAAAACAATTTAAAGAAGGGGCATTCAGGGTTTTTTTTTTCAAAAAAGGGGGCAATCAGGGTTTTGGAGCTCGGATTCGGTCAAACAGGGTCAGGGTTTGAGCCTCTTGGCCTCACATACATACCCATTTTTCATGTAAGTACCCCCCCCCCCCCCCCCCCCCGGGCTTTGAGTCCTTCAGGTCCGGCGTCGTGTCGTACATCTATATAAAATCACAGGCCATCTGAGTAAAAAACGCGGTCCTTCGGCTCCGACAAGAGCGCCAGTTGCAATATCCTGAGCCTGTTGGAAGGCTTTCGCACGAGTGAAGTTAAATAAAACATTAAACTGCTTACATTTGAGAGATGGGACTCCAAATTTGAGAGAGATTTGCTCGCGGATCCACCATTTTGATTTACTGTATTAAATTATGTAAATAAATTAACCTGGCGAGTGTTACGTGACCAGCACAGTGCGATCTGATTGGTGTGAATTTGACCTTTAACGCATGCGCTGAACGCTTGCTACACTGAATAATAAAAAATAAAAATAAACGACTTGCATTTTAAGACTCGGTGCTGCCACAGGCAGCCCGAGTAAAAAATCGGCAGGGCCTTGAATATGAGGGGAATTCATGGGGTAAAAAAAGTAAACAAATGACGTCAGCCGAGTTTCAGGGAAGCCATTTTAATGCAAAATGACATAAGAAAACATACTTTGGTTTTATTTATTTTTCTAATAATTCATGAAAGAAAATACCCTTTTCCCGGTTAAAGCGTTGGCTTTCTTACCTTCAAAAGTCTTTACAACTCATTTAGTGTTTGATTACGTCGACTTCGCGTACGGATTTGATACAAGTTTATTTGATTCTTGTTCGTCTAATTTCGCAAAACGCCTTTTTGCGGGTTCGACAACAGGACTTCGGAGGTTCCTTCGAAAACTTCAGTTTCTTTACAGGTTTCCATGACTTTTGTGCATGTTACAGCGGCACAAAGATCGGAAAAAGGAAAATACTGTGGGTTTGTTTTGATTTTTCCAGCCGTGCACCATAAAAAAATTTGCAATTTGATTGGTAGCTAGGCGTGCACCATAAGAAATGGTGCACGCCTAGCATCCAATGAAATCGCGCGTTCTTAGGATGTTCCCAGTGTTTATATCATAAAAAGATATTTTAATCATAGGCAGGATTCACAAAAGTAAAAATATGGCTGATGGCCAGGCTTTTCTGAATAAGACATGTTTAGAATGAAAATTAGACAAAAACCGTACTCGGTATTTTGTAGTATTTACGGAGACGAACTTAGTCTAGCTGTGCAAACCACTTGACGTCACGCATAAAATTATCTTTAACGACACGAAAAAATATAATGTTCGCGCTCTCCAGATTGTTTTTTCATTGCACAAAATGAATAAAGGAAGACTAACATTTAATACAATAAGGTAAAAATAGGGGCGGTGTTTTTCACTTCACAGGCACTTTAAGCCCGATAAGGCGGGGTCAGTGTTTGGATGGGTTACCCTACGGAAACTAGTGTTTTGTGACCACACTGTAAACTTTTCTCTCTTTCATGCCCTAGCATATAACAATACCTCTGAAACGAAAGTAAGGTGATTTAAATTTAATTTTAATAGTACAATTTGCTAGGGGTTATTTCGCCTTGTCGAAAATTGCAGACTGCCTCGAATGCGACCAGGGAAATAATATAGTCGAAGAAATATCTACGTTGTTCTCCGAATGTTTGCTTGTAGGCTGGTTTGCGATATGACTTAACATTTCGAAGAATAATCAAGAATGTAAAGTGACAAAATAATGAAGGCTTATGATAACCGTTTGTCAGAGCAGAAAGAGGGGTCGTCAGACTACCGTAAAGTTCAGTCTTTCTATAAATAGAGTAAGTATCGGTTGTTTTAAATGATAGAACTAACTCTAGTTTTGTGATCGACCGCAGTGGTCACGAGTGAGCGCAGCGAACGAGTAAGATATTTCATCAACACGAGAAGATAAAATCCGTATCTCCAAGCGGCCATGTAATGTTCTGTTTAATATATAATTATCGATGAAATACCAGTTTCAATCTCCTACTAAAAAGGCTAGAAATCTTTGAAAGCAAGTCATATTTTCAAAAGTGATATCTTCACGTTTATATCATTTATATCTTCACACCTCTGAAGATATCACTTTTTAGGAAGAGATATATACACTGGTATTTCATCGAAAATTACATATTAAATATGTATATTGTATATATTGGTACAAATCTGACTAGATTTGAAAGGAAAAAGAGGAGCAAAAAATTTCAGTTTGCATGGAAAATTTATTGACTTGACTAAAGAAGGATTACAAATTTTAGGTATAATTTTTCTTTAGATAAGGATTTGAGCAAACAGAAAAAATCTAGATTGAGTTTTTGAGCAATTCAAACTCAACTCTATCAATTTGGAGAACGCGTCACCTCACACTGGAAAATTTCAAATTGTTGGATCTTTGACACTTTCGCGATTTCGCGATTGCTACTAGTAGGTTAGCCTCGCACTGAGGGATATCTGAACGAGTTTACAAAAACAAAGCTATATGCAATGTGAAAACACAAGTTAATATGATAAATTTTCTCTTAAAAAAACTTCAAGTTCGATATGTTAACAGCCTGGCTACCCTGCTCAGTAGAGATTCCCCTCTCGAGGTGAAGAATTCACTCGCTACAGCTGCTGAACATTTTCTCTCGACACCTAATCACACTGCTAATGACATGCAACTAATCCCCATCGAAAAAATGTTCTCTAATAGAGATTCAATTCGTAAGGCCAGAGAAGCTACTCTCATTACACAAGCTAGAACACTCGTACCTTATGGTCTCAACATCCGTGACGAGTCATACTAGCTGGTATATATATAACCTCATTATCTTGTTATTTCTATATTTATAGTGTCAATCATTTGTCATCTATTTCCTGTATTTCGTAACCCATATTTCTAGTTAGTCACGTTCGCCAATGTAATAACATTTCTTCATATTACCTGAAGAAGGCTGGTTTGGCCAGCCGAAATATCGTTATAAACCTCTAAAATTTACGTTGTGTCGGCTTTGCTATTTTTAGCATATAAGGGAGTACCCTCCCCCGGATTTAGACTGAAGTGATGGAGAAAAGGATGAAAACCTCGAGTTAAAACTTTTACTATGAAGTCTGAAACTGCTGCTTGGATACTGGTTTTCAATTCCGGAGCCTTTCCATATAAGAAATTAGCACGATAATAAAAAAAACACTGATATATACTCTATTTGAGCCTCAGCTGAGGTAGTGGGTGTGGTCACTTGATAAGACATTTTGTCAACAATGTGTTTCATATGTTTCGCATTTCAAGAAGACGTCTTTTCCCCTGGATACCGGTACTTCACAGCCAATGAACCTTATGTCGCTTTATTTTGCTTAATTTAATGTGATCAGTTTATTCGTGCGTTTTATGCGATATTTTTATTTACTATTCATGCGTTGTTTTTAAGCAGTCTTGTTCTTGAAGGCTGTAAAAGGGTTGTTTCTGGTTATATTTCTGGTCAGAAGAAAAGCCTATTTTACCAGACATTTACTTAAGTTTGTAGCTACGATTCGCGACAGCTGACGCTAGTTTATCAGACAGGATCAGGCCGGATGTTTTGTTTGCTGCTTTTTTGCAATTTTAAAACCTGTAACATTAAGTGGTGTGATGTTGATTTCATGCTAAACTGACAAATGTAGGGTGTGTTGATTAGGTGCCAAAACTGACAAACTTAGCTTACTTGTCCTTACAGAATGTTACTCTAAAATGCAGATCAAATTCAAGTTATTATATTAAGTAGGTAACTAAGATTTATCTAAACTGCGGGCCATCAATTCGGTTCTGATAAGAGGTATTTCATGTTGAATAATGCTAAGTAGTGTTAACTTAAATTTATAATTATGGGATGTTGTCGAAATATTGTTTCGCATTGGCCTGACCCAAAGGACATCTATCTGAAAAATATATCTCAGCCGCTTTTCATTTTTAACTGAAGAATACCGAATTGTCGAAATGTTTTATAAAAATTGTATTGAACCTATGAGAAGTTGCCTGCTCACTTCTCTTTGTATACATTATTGAGCACTTTCGGAGACTGATGAAATTATACCTATTACCTATATATATATATATATATATATATACACACACACGCACGCATAGATACATACACACATACATATATATACAGCGAAGTGCAAAAACTTTGACCCCCCGCTCCTCAACTATATCAATATATCGGGTGCATTATGGGTAGGAGTAAGTTCATTAAAATGCAACTACAGCCAAATATCCGCGCGCGTTTGCAAATCATCACAGCGAAGAGTTGTGTACTTGATTTAAATTTCAAGAATTTATCTAGAATACAACAGTTTTACTCGGAACAGGCAGGAAAGTTTAAAGTAAAGTAAATGCACTCTCTATTTTCTGTTTGAACAAATATTTTTCCTGATTGTATATTATAAATTAATGTTTACGTTAGCAGAACGTAACGCGGACGGAACTACATGCCGAATTTCATCTGCGAAGCAAGAATTCAACGCTATTTTTGAAACTGTTTCGCGGAAAATTGAAGAGATTAAAATAGCTCAAAGGTTTACACAATTTCATAAATTTATTGACAACAAATTCATAAAACATTTAATTATATTGATTAAGAAACGGATAGAAATTAACGTATCCCATATCATTGCCATATTTTATGGTATTAAACGATTCTAAAAAATTCTAATACACTCTTAGTTATTCCTCGTGAAATTCTCTTATCCAGTTTTATTCAAGGTTCAAAGGGATCCTGTTTTTATGGTATATTTTTTTTAGTAAAAGCTTTTATGAAAGGTACGTTCGATAATTCTTGGATTCGCATCGCTGAATGTTCTTATTATTGTTGCACAGTTTTCTTTCATTCTTAAAATGTATTTTGTATGCTATTTAAATTTTGACGAAACTGTTTATTTAGCTTCGTCATTAAACCAAAAACGTTAGCAGCTATGGTCCCATTTAACAACATCACTTTATTGTGAATCATAGTTTCCTAATTTCGTAGATAACGAGCCGCGACAAACGTTTGAATATTTAATTTTCGAAGTTTCATTTTGTAATTATATTGCAGCTCCAAAAACATCAGTTTTTTTATCAGATTGTGAATTTCGACTCATCGGGATCAGCTAAAAATAAACATTACACAACAGTTAAAGAAAACGATTCGATGTTCAAACTGTAAGAGGTTTCCTTACGTTTCCTTTAAGCGCCATGAAAAATTAGTTGATATGGCGCTATATAAATAAACTTATTATTATTATTATTATTACGTTACACTATAAAGTGTTTATTTTGCTTTGTCGATACGTTTTCCAACTATAAGCCAGGCTCTTGTGCAGTCTGTGCATCCGGTCAGCTCCGGTGAGTACATATGAATCCTTTCATTCTGCTCTTTGAAACGTTATATCAGTCTAATAACACTGATCAGTTCAGTCTTCACAGAAGTAGAAGACAGAGAACGGAATACCTGCGCTGATAGCGAGCTGAATTTTTTCATCGCTCTCAGTTTTGGTTTAGAATCACTGACAACAAATGTAGAATGTCAAAGTTTCAAACGAATTGATATTGGCCCTGAACCCACAGATCAGGTGTAATCATGTCTCCTCTTCATGGGTTACCTCGATATTTAGGTCATCAGAAGATAACCTAACAGCTTTACAAATAGCTCTGCATTCACGCTTCGAACCTGAAACTTCGGCATGATCATTTCCCGTTCTCTTTCCGCCGACCAGGCGGGATATGTTCTGTTTTGCAAATATTCGATCTAACAGTAAATATATAGGGGTGCATTTAAATACTCAGGTTTATTTAAGCTGTCCTGCCTGTCCCGAGTAAAAATGTTGTATTCTAGATGAAATCTTGAACTTTAAATCAACTGCATAAGTCTTCGCTATGACGATTTACAAACGCGCGCGGATATCGGCTGTAGTTGCATTTTAATGACTTTACTCCTACCCATAATGCACCCGATATAGTTATATAGTTGAGGTGTGGGGGGTCAAAGTTTTTGCACTTCGCTGTATATATATATATATATACACACACATACTCACATACATACACGCATACATACATATATTGGGTTGACTGAGTGTTATGGCCTTCATCCGACATCTGCTTGGGTTTTTATTACAATTTTTGGCTGAAGAAGGCCGAAGGCCGAAACGTAAATATGATTTTTAATAAAAGTTATGAGTATGTCTATATTTTTTAATGTCTCTTTCTTATCCTTCGCATGAACATTTTGTCATTAATTCCAATTTTTTAATACGGTATGAACATTTTTTTATTTAATTTTTTAATTTTTATCTCTGCGTGTTACCCACAAGGTGTTGCGGAGTATTCATATATAGATATAGATAGCTGCCTGGCAGATCACGGCTAGAATTGTACTTTCTGTCAGCCGTAAAGTAGAGTGGCTGATATCTTGGAATATAGCGTTTTCACCGCGTGACGTCATAGCCGCCATGTTGGTGTACCTTTAACAATAGATTCTTCGTTTGCTTCTTTTGTTCTGTACACCAACATGGCCGCCATGCCCTTTGTCATTTGAATCTCTCTGGATTGAGTGCAAACCCTCTATTGTACTGAGAGTTATTTCGGACAGAGGGGTCGAAGCAGGTTTTTCGATCGATTGCTTTGAAAGGCTATGATGTTTTTTAGTTATTATTATTAAAATGATAATCTGGTAAGAAAGAAAAATACCAGAACGAGGAAAGGAGAACTGAAAATGTTGTCCAGTAAACTGATAAAGTGCTTCCTTTTCGAGACTCGAATCCCCGGCGCGACCTCATGAACGGTATAAGCGCGCCCTCTGCCTGAGCTATCGGCATAATCAGAACATAGAGTCGGTGGGGCGCGTGCGGCAATGTTTTTCAATCGTTCGCTAGGTGTATAAATCGTGCATAGTTAATACTTATTTTCCTTTTTTTTTTTTTTTTTTTTAGTTAGATTTTTCTCATCATTATATTATTAGTGTTATAAGTAATAGTAGGTTGAAATATATTAATAAAACATAGGCATTTTTATAATTATAGTAGTAGAACATTTAATACAATGGCTGTAACGTACACATGCAAGGAACTCTTTACACGCCCCTATTGGAAAACAGTATATGTTATTGAATGGGCTAGTGTGCATAAATAAAGTTGATCTCACAGTTGTCAATTTAAATTCACAATTTAGATAATTATTTTCTTCAAGAGAGGAGGTAATAGCTTTTTCAAAACTCTAACAAAGAAGAATGCTATCTTTGCCTATCTATACGTAGTACTATTAAATTTCATGTATTTGTCTGTATGTTTGTGCCAGCGATCTAGTAATCACCTCGGACTATTTCGATCCGATTCTCTCTCAAGCTCGGATGTTTTTCGAAAACGTCCTTCAAAGTTTTAATAAAAACCCGATTTAAGATGTACAAACCTCACCTTTTCTCTCCAATGTGCTTGACCTTTGATCTGTTCAAACTGTAGCAACTTTGAACGAAATGGCTCACAATTATCTGCGGCAGTCACAAAATATGTCGTGTTTTTTGATCGGTAATATTTCAAGCTCGGCTTATGCTGTCATTCGAAAGCTCAATAATTATATTTCGAATGCATAAAAACTGCTCGCCAGCCTTCATAGTATTTTCTCCATCAAATAAAACACAAGAGACACTTTTCGCAAAGTAAAGGAAAGAAAGACTATTAATAGCACTCCGTGGATCGACGTGAAAACATAGACGACGAAAACATCCCTGGCAATATGAAAACGAGGAGGAAAGACTAAAAACTAAATTGCAGCGCCTTCGATCAACTACAGACATATTCATAACAATCTAGTTTGCTATTCAAGCGTTTATAATTGTGCGGCCGTGAAACAAAACGTTTCATGTCATGTTTCTATGGAACAAAAGAAGCAGAATAAGTATTGGTTTCTAGTCAGTATTATAGTTTTACATCTTTAATAGACTGCACTGCTTTTAAATTCCCGCATATGTTATTGTTTTTGAATTGAAATCAGTTTCGGAACACCGTGGCTGGCTATTTTCTGGTAGATTCTTATATTACGAGAAGAAAGACTAATGTAGATTACCTGAATCGAGGTGTGACTTTGCTGGGAAAAACCTTATGTCTCTCCTCCGACTGCTGGTGTCTTCTGACAAACCTCTCAAAGTTCACCTGTTTTCAGTCTCCCGGAAACAGTTGAATAACATGTCGACATCACCCATCATTTTTGACAGCGTTCTTTTATTAACAAATAACTGGCCACATTTTACTGTTAATATAACATTATTTGTGTATTTCTAGCACCAAAGTTCTTGCCGCCGATTCAAAGCATCTCCGTACGTAATTGTCTCCAAAACTCTTTCATTTCGAAAATAAACTGGGTAAACGAAACGTCATATAATAGCAGTTTAACTGTATTTATTTGTCATTTCTCTTAAGAGAAACTACATGTTTTAGGTAGATATAAAACCTTATATACACTAGGGCACTACTCTTATCGTCGATTTATATTTCTGACTAAATTTCCATGGAGTGATATATCATTTTCTTCAATCAATAACAATATCAAGGAGTGATTTGTTTATTTACGATACAAATGATAAGTAGAGGTAAAAATAGATATTGATTTAAGTCGAATGTAAAATACAATGTTTTAGACAGGCAGTGTGCGTAAACGACGCGACGAGCAAACAGGAGTATATTAAGGAGTTTACACATGACTACAGAAAAAGAGTAACTCATATACGAATAAAAGAAAGGACGAAACTAAATAGTTGACTATTTCAGCTTTTACATGTTTTAATTCAAGTATGCTCTTTTGATGATATTTCCTTTTATGAAAATTGATCAAACGAGTACTCTGGTTGGCTAAGAACTATGTCTATATATCCATTCAACCAAGATGCATTGCGAGCTCAATTTTCTCGAGCCGCCATTTTCAGGGCCCCCGATAATGGCTCTGCAGAGCTTCTTGAAACAAATCATATTCCATCGGTCTCACAGGGACATACCAAGGAACATTTTCCCCTATAAAAAATCCACTATTTATTAGATTTTGTGTTCAGTCATATATTTCCGAATTTTCACCTGCCAGGGGAAGTATTTAACGTGCTCTGGAGTCGCCTTTGGTCAGTGAAATTATTACTAGATCCTGTACTGGACTTAGCCAACTGTTTGATCGTAAATCCTACAGTTTATCCAAACAAGGGCCTTTCTACATTGGCTTGATCGGACCGCTTGACCTAAATGGCATGAAATCGGACACGTACAACATTTAAAGCAAATTTCTTTGACTGAAGACTCGAGTACGCGGTACACGCGGGCCCGGTACATGCAAATCTCCCAGCTTATAGTCTTGGTTTTCGCTCAATGTACATGGACAATGCTGAGACAATTAAAGTAAGTAAAAGTGAAATGTTGTGTTGATATCTGCATGAGCAGCTGTGAAGTGGAAACCTATTTCATAAATGTTTCATTGCTGATGAATGAACTATTCAAGTGCCACTGGGCGCTCAGAAAACTGATTGATATTTGATCGATATTTTTTACCCAGCATATCCAATGTACGATTAACGGAAGTCAAGGGGCTTTTAAAATGACACAAACCGGCTGAAATTCAGCCTAACAAACAATACATTATACGGATTCGATTCTTCAAATTTGCATATTGGCGAGTCAAATGTTCCCGTGTGTGGAGAACGCATGGACCTTGAACACAAATAGTTTTACAAATAGAATGTGGCAAACAGTACTTCAGCATTTCAAACCAGCTGATTTTGGCAGGGACAACCTTCCATTCTAGCCCCTTTATTTCGACTACACGTGTTCTTGCATGCACAAGCCTAGAAAGCAAAGAACTCTAAACAGTAAATGTATATAAACGCTATCAGAAATATTACAAAGTCGTTTCAGTAGAATTGATTAATTTCCTTGACACACGATCTGCATCGCTGGAACTCGGTCCAGAAGTTGGTTCACTAGATCGAGCATGAGATCGATTGCTAGCATCACGTCGAGGAATCCGTAGTAATTGTATTTCTTCAAGTATAAAGGCAACCGATCTGCCCGCCGATCTCGGCCATTCAGTTGAACCATAAACAGCCCGATATCACATTTCTGATTGGCAGCTGTCCGATTTCAAGTAGTTTCCCGTATGAAAACAATAACAGTGACTCGCAGTGCATCTTGGTTGAATGAGCTCCTTTAACTTGTCTCATATTTTTCAATATCTTTGGTCTCCGTTATAAATACTTAACACATTGGAGAGCACTCAAAGTATGCAACTTTTTACTTGACCAACATTCAATGATTTTTTTTTCGAGAGAACAGGCGTGGTAAATCAACATCATAAGTCAGAAAAATAATGGATCTTGAATGCTCAATTTAAACATAATTATGATGCTTTCTTCGCTTGCCCAAATAACTCGGAAACCTATCTCAAGGGATTAAGTCGACTTTTATTACATAGCCTCAGTTTACCAGTGGTTTCGGCACTTGGTCCCATTCTATCAACTAACTAGTTCTGCGATTCGATTATAGTTTAGAATATCACGCCAAATCGACGTCATTTGACGATTCAGTGGTTCGGCTTTTACGTCCATTTCTGCAGACGTGACCGCCATTTTACGAGGGATTCACAGTCCCCAATATGTAGAGAGCCAGCTTACCTTGACAAGAGTCACCGGGTCTTCCACGTCAAACGGAGGAAGCGCTCACCACTACGTCATCGCGGGATGATTCTCCACCAATCAGCTTCAAGCATTTTTACGCTCATTTACATAAAACTAAATGCGCACTGAATAGCTTGTCATGTAATAAACAGTAAGGCTGCTCGGAGATACGAATTTCATCTTGTCCACATCTAGTTGATAGCTCACTCGTGCCCAACGCTCTATCGAGTGTTATCAAGCTAAACACTCGAAGATAAAGTCTGGACGTATCTCCGCGCGGACATTTAATACAGTACTGATAATCTTTAACAAATACAAGATAGTTCTCCATGTTTTATTTAAAGTTAGAGACTGATGTGAGTGCTTTATCGGCAAATACAGGCACGCGCTGACTGTACGATGAACGAAAAATAATGAATACTGCATGAGGCCGAATGCAGTATGAAGAAACTTTGAGTTCATCGTGCAGTCAGCAAGTGACTATATTTGCCGATAAAGCACAAACATAAAGTCTCTAACACTTTTAATATTCGAACTGAGTGCACTGTCAGCAGTGAATTTTAATTGAAATCAGTTGTCAATAACAATTTCATAAAGAAGTCAAATATTTCGCATGAATTAAATCATTTTACGGTAAATATCTGCACAAAGAAATGTCATTTCAATAGACAATGAAACAGGACTTTTAATATCCAACTAAGTATAGAACTTAGCAAAGAATAATTTACTTTGACGTTCGGTCAGTGAAGTTAACGCCTTACGAGCTCAATTGAATCAATATATTTGTACATTTAAATGTACATTATTGTACATGTAACTTCTCTTGGAGCCATGTATTATTCAAATATCAAGTATTTAGCCGGCTTAACTCCTAGATAGTCTACTTTCTTTAATAGTTTCTTTCATTCGAAAATGACTAACCTTCAGAAAATCTTGAAACCGGCCTCCTTGTGCTCTGCTCTGATGCAACCGGCATTTTCCAAATAAAAAACCCTACCGGGTTTTCGAACCTTCCACTGAATTCTCTCTTATTGACAGAGGTCTCGGAAATAAAATTTATTTCTTCAGTAAGACTACTAGAGTGTTTTGTTCACTTGGACACATGTTGACTTGTTGTACTTCCAGCGCTTGCAAATCAGCTATTTCCAACGATCGATTATGCAAATGTCACACAGGAGACAATTCTGCCGTTACGTTTCTAGTAATTGTCTACATTTTCACTGTTAAATATGCGATTGGAATGATGTTTTCCAAGCCGTAACTAAGCGAAGGGCTGGCTCACATGTATCTGGTCTCCCTTCCCGTAGGTAAGAGAGGATCTGGGTCGAGTGCTTTGTTCTCCTATAATGCACTCACATGCTTGGATTTTGTACAATGCACGAAATTTGAATATTAAAAAAAATGGACGCTCGTGGCCTTTAAAAGCTCCGGACGTAAGTAGAACTAAGCATGCCTAAGTAGAACTAGGCGAACGGAAGTCGAGAGCATTCGCGACAGCTTTTCAAGACCTCAAAAGTGCATTATTATTTTAAAGGATATTGAAAACCCATCTTCTATTTGTGTTATGATATAGAATTCGATCTGCTCGAGTGTGCTTTTTAAAAGAAAATAACGCATGTTGAACTCAAGATTTTTGTATAACAAAATCGTTCCCGTATATTGTACAAAGTACCGAACGCTGAAAAAAGGAAATAAGAAAGCCGACGAATGCGAGTTGGCAGATGACAAATCTTTTTTAAGAAAAATTTACACGACTAAGCTCAGTTGAGCAGGTTTCTCATTAATATTGTCACTAGATGAATAACAAAAAAGTTAAATTAAACTATGAACATGTGCCGCGACTTATAAGGTTTACACTTGATGGCTTGGATTAGTCTTTCATAATCAAGAGCACTTGCTGTCACCTTAAAACTTAATCGCTCAATATATCTTTATTTAACTTGAACTAAGTATTGAGGTATTGAAACCTATATAAGTCATGTTTTCTTGCTTCTGATCTAATCTTTTACTTTATTAATGACATGCATTTGCTTTAAATTTTTGAAAAGGAAAATTAAAAGAACTCGATTTGATTTGAACTGATATAAAGTAAAGTAGTTCAGTTATATAGCGCAAATTCTATATGATTATATCTCAATTCTAAAACTCATTAATATTAAATTAGTGCAAGAGCCAATCTTGTGCGATAGATTATACCACGTAATGACCTTTATAAACGCAACACAGAACTCTTGATTATCAAACTGGAGCACTTACAACACTAGGTTATTCAACTGGGACACTTATAGAATTACGTTACATCACCAGTTGAATAACCTAGTGTTGTAAGTGTTCCATGCAGTTCAATAATCATGAGTTTTGTAAGTGTTCTAGTTCAAGTAGTCCAGTAGGCACTATATAATCAAGCTCCGCACTCCCCTGAAATATTCAAACCAACTTCCAACTTTTAGCCTTCCTGAATGTAAAAACAAATTATCTAATCGAATAAAATCATTCATTATTTGATTTACAAAAAGGACTCTTACCTTGCTATATTATTTGTTTACCTTTCAGTATATGTAACCAGTAGTTACAACTCCCAAGTTTTAGTGGCCGGGTAATCGAAAGTTGCGCCTTCATTCGAGTAGATTGCCAGCCCTGGAACGCCCTGGAATATGCTTACAATCCATTTCATCGTCGAATATGAAGTATACTGGCTGGAATACTAGATTCAACCAACTCTTGCCAGTTTCTCCTTTGATGTTTTTCGGGCTTTCGAAATCGCGCCATCTCAGGTTAGAAGAGACGAACCTCACCCCGCAAACTCAACTACATGCAGGGACATGCAACTGACTGAACTAGTGAAATTTGGCTAGAAATCATAGTTAAAAACATTGTTGTTTAAAGTATACAAAGGAATTCTTCCGGATTATAATTCAGTGAAATACATATTGTACTCAACTAGAACACAAGAAGCCTCGATAAATTTATAGAAATGTTACTCTTTTTAAAGTAAATCTTGACTTATTTTGGTTATATTGTGTTTGAATAGTTATAGCTAGTTATGTTAGCGTTTAGAAGTAATTTACAAAATTCGAGTCCGTGATGTGTCGGAGATACAGATGTCAGATCCTCGCCGAAGCGGCTCGGATCTGTATCTATACCAATAGAACGCGGCCTCTTATTTTGTAAATAGTACATAGACACATCGTGTCATTCTGTCTGTATCTATACCAATAGAACACGGCCTCTTATTTTGTAAATAGTACATAGACACATCGTGTCATTCTGTCTGTATCTATACCAATAGAACACGGCCTCTTATTTTGTAAATAGTACATAGACACATCGTGTCATTCTGTCTGTATCTATACCAATAGAACACGGCCTCTTATTTTGTAAATAGTACATAGACACATCGTGTCATTCTGTCTGTATCTATACCAATAGAACGCGGCCTCTTATTTTGTAAATAGTACATAGACACATCGTGTCATTCTGTCTGTATCTATACCAATAGAACGCGGCCTCTTATTTTGTAAATAGTACATAGACACATCGTGTCATTCTGTCTGTATCTATACCAATAGAACACGGCCTCTTATTTTGTAAATAGTACATAGACACATCGTGTCATTCTGTCTGTATCTATACCAATAGAACGCGGCCTCTTATTTTGTAAATAGTACATAGACACATCGTGTCATTCTGTCTGTAGTATACCAATAGAACACGGCCTCTTATCTTGTAAATAGTACATAGACACATCGTGTCATTCTGTCTGTATCTATACCCGATAGGACACGGCCTCTTATTTTGTAAATAGTACATAGACACATCGTGTCATTCTGTCTGTATCTATACCAATAGAACACGGCCTCTTATCTTGTAAATAGTACATAGACACATCGTGTCATTCTGTCTGTATCTATACCAATAGGACACGGCCTCTTATTTTGTAAATAGTACATAGACACATCGTGTCATTCTGTTATAATCTACGTTTTGCTCTAACGTTTTAGCTTTAATGAACATTTTACTCTACATTCTACATATTTCTCTATTTGATGTAATATATGCACTGTTTAGTGACACTGTATCCTATTGAAAAATAGACTTATTATTATTAGTAGTAGTTATTTATGTAGTAGTAGTAGTGCAGATTGCGTATGCATGAATGGAACAACCTACGGCACGGTTCGTAACCTTGTCGTAACCGTACTGTGACTGTGCTGTACCGTAATTCTGTAATTTGATTGGATCGGCAGGACGAAAACAATAGGAAAACCATTTCAACGTCAACGTACGGTAACTGTGCCGTAGTCATTGCCGTAGATTGTCCCACTCATATGAAATCTGATCTAGTACGTAGTAGTAGCTATATGTAGTAGTACTACCAGTAGTATTTGTAGTAGTAGTAGCTGTTGTAGTAGTTGTTGTAGCTGTAGTGGTTGTTGTAGTTGTTGAAGCTGTGGTTGTTATAGTAGTTGTAAAGAATAGTAGTTGCAAAGAATAATTGACTTTGGCGTTCGGTCAGTGAAGTTGACGCCTTGCGAGTACAATTGAATCACTATGATTGTACATTTAATTAACTTCTCTTGCAGCCATGTATTCAAATATCAAGTACTTAGCCGGCTTAACTCCTAGATAGTCTACTTTCTTTGATAGTTTCTTTCATTCGAAAATGACTAACCTTCAGAAAATCCTGAAACCGGCCTCCTTGTGCTCTGCTCTGATGCAACCGTCATTTTCCAAATAAAAAACCCTGGGTTTTCGAACCTTCCACTGAATTCTCTCTTGACAGAGTAAGGTCTCGGAAATAAAATTCATTTCTTCAGTAAGACTACTAGAGTCGGTTGTAGAAGCGTTTGTTCACTCGAACACATGTTGACTTGTTGTACTTCCAGCGCTTGCAAATCAGCCATTTCCAACGTGCGATTATGCAAATATACGCCTCAATATATATTTGTTTTGTCACACAGGAGTCAGAGTTCAATCCTGCCGTTACGTTTCCAGTAATTGTCTACATTTTCACTGTTAAATATGCGATTGGAATGATGTTTTCCAAGCCGTCCAAACACGTAACTAAGCGAAGTGCTGGCTCACATGCTCACACGTATCAGGTCTCCCTTCCCGTAGGTAAGAGAGGATCTGGGTCGACTGCTTTGTTCTCCTATAATGCACTTACTTACATACTTGGATTTTGTACAATGCACGAAATTTGAAATTAAAAAATATATTTTTTGAGGCGAACATTTGCATAATCGCTCGTTGGAAATGGCTGATTTGCGAGTGCTGGAAGTACAACTTTACATGTCAACATGTGTCCGAGTGAACAAAAGTTTCTACAACACTCTAGTAGTCTTACTTAAGAAATCGATTTTATTTCCGAGACCTTACTCGGAGAAAATGAAGCGAGAATTCAGTGGATGGTTCGAAAACCCAGGATTTTTGATTTGGAAAATGTTTGCATCAGAGCCGAGTACATGGGCGGAGGCCCGCACCCGCGGTTTCACCTTCAAGTCAAGATTTCAATTCACTGCCTCACTGGAATCTGCAGGTTAGTTATTTTCGAATGAAAGAAACTATTAAAGAAAGCAGACTATCTAGGAGTTAAGCCGACTAAATAATTGATATTTGAAGACATGGCTCCAAGAGAAACGTTTTCGAGTTAAATGTACAATCATACTATTCGCCTCATCCTTCGTTAGAAATGGCTGATTTGCAAGCGCTGGAAGTACAACAACTAACAAGTCAACATGTGTCCGCCGAGTAAACAAAAGTTTCTACAACACTCTAGCAGTCTTACTGAAGAAATGGATTTTATTTCCGGCGAGACCTTACTCTGTTAGAGGAGACAATGAACCGACAATTCAGTGGAAGGTTCGAAAACTAGGATGTATTTATTATTTACCAGTATTCATTAATTTTCGTTCATCGTACAGTCAGCGTGTGCCTGTATTTGTCGATAAAGCACTCACAAGTAGTCTCTAACCCTTACATAATGCACGCTCGAGGACTTTAAAATATCTGGACGCAATTAAGTAGAACTAAGCATGCCTAAGTAGGACTAGGAGTAGTGGGAGAGGGATGGAATTAAGCCCCTTTTTTGAGGAGGAATAGATAATTAGTGAGATGGAAATTGAAGAGGAATACAGACGTCGCAGTCCTATTGTCCATCTCAGGACTAAAATGCGGCGTACGCCATATTTTGCGGCGTACCTGATCAGAATTGCGGCGTATGCAAAAATTAAAGTTGCGCTCTCGTTGAAGTGGTGGGCTCATGAATATTTTTTCTGTAACATAAGGAAGCTTTGGGGTAGCGATGAGGGAGGAGGAGGAGGAGGAGGAGGAGGTAGGAGGAGGAGGAGGAGGAGGAGGAGGGAGGAGAGAGGAGGGGGACGGCTGGCGTTGGCGGGCGGCGGGCGTTGGGTAGTAAAACCTGTTATTGCTTTGGAGCTTCGAATAAAGTTATCCATGATAGTCCTTTAAACGATAGACAGATTGTGAGAATTTAGGAACGAAGGCTGCATGCATGCACCGGTTGGCCGCATGCATGTACTGTAAAAGTGCATGCATGCACTTTGTGATTGCATGCATACAGGGTATATGCATGCAAGCGCATCCATGCAAATGAGGTGCATGTATGCGTGCATACATGCAAATATGGGTGCATGTATGCCATATGCATGCACCTTTTGGAAGGGTATATATATACAACCAACAATATAATGATGGGATTTTTTTGCTTTACTGCGAGGATCAATTTCAATCCAACACGATTCAACAAACTCGGTATTAAACTTAATATCAGGTCTATGAATTGTTTTTAAATCTTGAGTAGCGTAAATAGCGGCCCCACCTGCTGCAGTAGGTGAATCAGTATGATAAAACTGATATCCACAAATGTCAACGTTATTTACGGTATTTTCATTTAGTCGAGTCTCAGTAACAGCCAAAATATTCTGTTATAATCTACGTTTTGCTCTAACATTTTAGCTTTAATGAACATTTTACTCTACATTCTACATATTTCTCTATTTGATGTAATATATGCACTGTTTAGTGACACTGTATCCTATTGAAAAATAGACTTATTATTAGTAGTAGTAGTTATTTATGTAGTAGTAGTAGAGCAGATTGCTTTTGAGTGGAACAACCTACGGTACGGTTCGTAACCTTATCGTAACCGTACTGTAACCGTGCTGTAACGTATTTCTGTAATTTGATTGGATCAGCAGGACGAAAACAATAGGAAAACCATTTCAACGTCAAGGCATGCCGTACGGTAACTGTGCCGTAGTCATTGCCGTAGTTTGTTCTACTCATACGAAATCTACTCTAAACCATTTCAATGTCACGGCATGCCGTA
This sequence comes from Actinernus sp. WN-2022, assembly GCA_030867875.1. NCBI lineage: Eukaryota > Metazoa > Cnidaria > Anthozoa > Actiniaria > Actinernidae > Actinernus > Actinernus sp. WN-2022. Next base: position 49,384,639 of record JAOWCC010001679.1, on the reverse strand, counting down.
CAGTAACCGTGTTGTAGTCATTGCCGCAGTTTGTCCCACTCGTACGAAATCTGGTCTAAACCATTTCAATGTCACGGCATGCCGTACGGTAACTGTGCGGTAGTCATTGCCGTAGTTTGTCCCACTCATGTGAAATCTGATCTAGTACGTAGTAGTAATTATTTATGTAGTAGTACTAGCAGTTGTAGTTCACCGCCTCCCGGTTAGCTCAGTGGTTAAACTCCGGTCTGTTGAGCGGGAGATCGCGGGTTCAAGCCCCGGCCGGACCAACACTCAGGATCCTAAAATAACCAAGTAGAAGGTGCTGCCTTTGTGAAACAACTGCAAATGGTTAGACCTTCACGTCGTCTCGGATAAGGACGTAAAATCGTAGGACTAGTGTCACCAATTAGTTACAAAGCTAAATACTTACTTACTTACTTTTTTGTACTAGTAGTACTAGTAGTTGTTGTAGTTGTTGCAGCGGTGGTGGTTGTTGTAGCGGTGATGGTGGTTGTAGTGGTGGTGGTGGTTGTAGCGGTGGTGGTTGTTGTAGCGGTGGTGGTTGTTGTAGCAGTGGTGGTTGTTGTAGCGGTGGTGGTAGTTGTTGTTGTAGTAGTTGTAGTAGTAGTTGATGTAGTTGTTGTAGTAGTAGTTGCTGTTGTTGGTGCTGTTGCCGTAGTTGTTGATGTAGTTGTTGTAGTTGTAGATTTCGTATGAGTGGAACAGGCTACGGCACGGTTAGTTGTTGTAGTAGTTGTACAACAACTAACTACAAAAACAACGGTTTGTTGTCAGTGTAGTTGTTGCAATTGTTGTTGTAGTTGTTGTAGTTATAATAATAAAAATTATAATATTGCTTTATTTATCGAGAGTAACACTAATAACGTACAGATAATATACACGTGGCCCTCAACATAAAGAAAATAAATAAAGAGATGATTAATAACAGTAACAACTTAGTGAAAACCAAAAACAACTCGCATGCAATTATGTCAACCATGACATAGAAACTAAAAGACGACGAGTTTAGCAAGAATCCAAGAAACCCTTCAGAATAACTGTCCTTTAAGAGAATGCACTTCTTCTGTTATCGTATAGTCAGGTATTTTCTGTTAACATCTCTATATTCGTTGACATTTTAAACTCGTGCATGCAGTCCGGTACAACCAGTGCAAGTGTGTTATTGTCGTTTAGCAGTAATCTTAACATGTCGTATTTAGAAGATATATATCATAAATCAGTTGTTGAATTCGGTTTTCGCGTGAAGCCTTCGGCTAGCACTTCGGCTGATGGTCTGTACAATTGTTGTTCAGTATCCCGATCGGCCTCATCCGATAATTGTTATGCTTGTTGTTGCTGCTGCTACTGTTGCTACTGCTGTTGTTGTAAGAAAAAGAGGCGTGACTTGGAGTTTTGCACAGTAATCAAACGTCCGTTGTTAATAAAAAGACGGAATTGTGACAATTATGCGTTCGCACTCGTGGGAGTACATGTACGTGTTTGCGACCTGGCGTGAAATTTTGATGGAAAGCGCTATAGTCACAGACATGCACCGGTAACTCAATGATCTCCCTCTATTAATCATTGGGTACTGAACTGTTTAAAAAAAATCAGTGTCTGAATCACTATAAGGCTGATATTTAATTAATCAAAGAGTATTTTCTATATTTCAATGTCCTTTGAAGTGTAGTCGTACTCTTCAGAGTATTCGACGGGGGTTCCAAAGTACGGCACGTGGTACGAATAGAGACCTGTGGTTGGTAGTTGTCCTCATGAATAATTAATGAATAGTAGAAGTGTAGTCGTACTCTTCATGAGAGTATTTGACGGGGTTTTCAAAGTACGGCACGTGGTACGAATAGAGACCTGTGGTTGGTAGTTGTCCTCATGAATAATTAATGAATAGTAGAAGTGTAGTCGTACTCTTCATGAGAGTATTTGACGGGGGTTTCAAAGTACGGCACGTGGTACGAATAGAGACCTCTGGTTGGTAGTTGTCCCAATCCACCGTACCGAAAAAGATGGCGGCTGTACATTTGACCACAATCCCTTGCGAACCTAACGCAGTCAAACACACAGTGTATTGGTAACAGCACTTGTACTGGCTTGTTATTAGGATAACACGTAGGAATCCTCTATTCTCTTCAATGCCAGTGTATTGGCAACAGCACTTGTACTGGCTTGTTATTAGGATAACACGTAGGAATCCTCTATTCTCTTCAATGACAGTGTATTGGCAACAGCACTTGTACTGGCTTGTTATTAGGATAACACGTAGGAATCCTCTATTCTCTTCAATGACAGTGTATTGGCAACAGCACTTGTACTGGCTTGTTATTAGGATAACACGTACATGTAGGAATCCTCTATTCTCTTCAATGACAGTGTATTGGCAACAGCACTTGTACTGGCTTGTTATTAGGATAACACGTACATGTAGCAATCCTCTATTCTCTTCAATGACAGTGTATTGGCAACAGCACTTGTACTGGCTTGTTATTAGGATAACACGTAGGAATCCTCTATTCTCTTCAATGACAGTGTATTGGCAACAGCACTTGTACTGGCTTGTTATTAGGATAACACGTAGGAATCCTCTGTTCTCTTCAATGACAGTGTATTGGCAACAGCACTTGTACTGGCTTGTTATTAGGATAACACGTAGGAATCCTCTGTTCTCTTCAATGACAGTGTATTGGCAACAGCACTTGTACTGGCTTGTTATTAGGATAACACGTAGGAATCCTCTGTTCTCTTCAATGACAGTGTATTGGCAACAGCACTTGTACTGGCTTGTTATTAGGATAACACGTAGGAATCCTCTGTTCTCTTCAATGACAGTGTATTGGCAACAGCACTTGTACTGGCTTGTTATTAGGATAACACGTAGGAATCCTCTGTTCTCTTCAATGGCAGTGTATTGGCAACAGCACTTGTACTGGCTTGTTATTAGGATAACACGTAGGAATCCTCTATTCTCTTCAATGACAGTGTATTGGCAACAGCACTTGTACTGGCTTGTTATTAGGATAACACGTAGGAATCCTCTATTCTCTTCAATGACAGTGTATTGGCAACAGCACTTGTACTGGCTTGTTATTAGGATAACACGTACATGTAGGAATCCTCTATTCTCTTCAATGACAGTGTATTGGCAACAGCACTTGTACTGGCTTGTTATTAGGATAACACGTACATGTAGCAATCCTCTATTCTCTTCAATGACAGTGTATTGGCAACAGCACTTGTACTGGCTTGTTATTAGGATAACACGTAGGAATCCTCTATTCTCTTCAATGACAGTGTATTGGCAACAGCACTTGTACTGGCTTGTTATTAGGATAACACGTAGGAATCCTCTGTTCTCTTCAATGACAGTGTATTGGCAACAGCACTTATACTGGCTTGTTATTAGGATAACACGTAGGAATCCTCTATTCTCTTCAATGACAGTGTATTGGCAACAGCACTTGTACTGGCTTGTTATTAGGATAACACGTAGGAATCCTCTATTCTCTTCAATGACAGTGTATTGGCAACAGCACTTGTACTGGCTTGTTTTTAAGATATAAAACCTCTACAGCGATTTCATAAGGGTTTTAAAGCTTTTCGTGCACAAAGGATTGTGGGTAAAAGTACAAGCCGCCATCTTTTTCGGTCCGGTGGGTTGAAATAGCAAACTTGTAGCCGGTCAGAATGTTCTTAGTTTCTGTCGTACAGCACTGTTGTATTCTTTTGTATCATAAGGAAATTAACGTTTTTCTGCGATCGACTGTAGATTTGCTTTTTCTTTGACAAGGTGGGACAACTGGCCTCGCTTTGATGCCTGGCCTCGCTTTGATGCCTTTATGAATAAGGTCTATATGTGAGTTGAATTTGTTGGTATCTCGCCGTTGCTCCTAATAAACCAACCTAAATTCCAATTTCAATTCATCGAATACTTTAAACATAAACCACCAGCTTGGGAGATCTGGTGTAACAACGTGATCTCGAGCAGTTAAAATTATGATTATCTGCTTTAAAAATTCTTATGTAAAGATAATCATTTATCACATTCCGAACGACGGTAGACCGTATAATAGTACTGGTCATGATGTCTGCAGTACACGCAAATGGTTACGAGTAGGACCGCTCGAAAAAACGTTGTGTGGACTCCCTGCGCTTGCCCTACCTCAAGGTGATTGAGAATCCGTCCGTTTACCTGTGAACTTGTCCGATGGTTCGTGTTAGGATGTCAGTAAGATTATGATTATCATTACTTTAAAGCAATTTAACAATTAAAGATAAGTTATAAGTAAGAGTTTCATACCGAGAACCGAGGTTCTAAGCCCTATGTTTAGGGATTAGAACCGAAGGTTCGAGGTATATAACAATTTTCACATAAAACGTTTTTCTTCCTAGCTGTAAATATGATCAATATATGCATGCTAATTACTTTAGATTGTTTAGTCATATATCTCATTGTAATTTGTAACTGAGCTCAGCCTATATAGAGGTATATAACAATTTTCACATAAAACGTTTTTCTTCCTAGCTGTAAATATGATCAATATATGCATGCTAATTACTTTAGATTGTTTAGTCATATATCTCATTGTAATTTGTAACTGAGCTCAGCCTATTTTTACTTTCCTAATTACAGCAGCACTCGAAGGTCTTGCGCTACATTGGCTTCTGCATACAGACATTGTATTATCATATCCTTATTTTTAAACTAATGACCTCAATCCATTAATTTTTTTCATGCTACTCCTGTTATTTACGTTTTCGAATCAGTGTGAAATCAATTGTCTTGACTTATAGCACATTTGGCGAAGTTTCCTCAAAGGAGGAAAGGAGATTTAAAACTGAGTTATAAACCTCCCTGTAACAGTTATAAACCTCCCTGATTAGTCTATTGTTGAACGGGTTTATACCAGAGTTTCACCCCTATGAAGAACAATGAAGAACGGGTCAAGTATGATATAAGTAGTAGATAAAATATGAGCTGGAGATCTGTATAGGCGTTTACAATGGCGAGCTGCTTCGGCGAGCCATTGTAAAGCCCATACAGATCGGACACGAATATGTTATCTTACTTGTACAATGAATAGATAACTAAAACCATTGATATGCACGACATAAAATTTTAACCTTTGATTTCTCCCACCTTGCTATCGATGTGGGATGAATTAGTTTCTCGCAAAAACATATCCCACATCGAAGAGACAATGTGTATGCAATAAGAGAGCAGAGCGTAGTGTAGCGTGCAGAAAAACAGGTCCCACATGGAGTAGATGGTGTGTACATAATAAGAGAGCAGATGTACTTTGTAATTTCACCTCTCCCGGGATAGGGGAAATCAGTGATCGGTCATGAGACTTCCCTCACTAGCTTGGCTAGTATTCTGTACCTGATACAGAATACTACTAGAGCTATAATGGACCATGGGCTCTGTATCACGGACCATGGTGTCTGTATATCGATACAGAACCTGATGTTTTATTAATCAGGTTTGTACGGGGGTATACAGAGGCGATCATGTGGTGTCATTCAGCACATGGGATTGGCTAGTACCCTTATGAATTATTAATGAATTTTACAATCATAATTATAAACCGTATAATAAACGATTTATTATTTATTTTATTTATTATTTCAAAATTATTTCCGTTTAACCACAGTTGGTAGTATAAAACCAAATCACCAAATTCCAACTATTATATAGCCTGCAATACAGGTGAAAAGTTTTTCTGTCAAAAAGTGTGTTTCCACCCTTTTCTCTCTATTAGTATACATTCAAGGGAACAGCGAACTCAAGACCCTCTTAAATCGCCAAGATTTGACGTTTTAGGCCACCAGGCCCCGGTTGTTCAAAGGGTGGATAACTCGCTATCCACCGGATAACTCCCTATCCAGCGGATAAAATTTATCCACTGGATAAGTTTGGTTGCACAAAGCACGGATAGCGCTATCCAGCGGATAAAGTTATCCATGGTTAGGTAGGTTGTATAACTTTTTATCCACCGAATAAAAATGTAGAAAACAAACATATGGCTGCTCGTAGACTTCTAGTTCTCCTTTTAGATAACAACTTAGAGGATTTCAATCCACCTACACTGTAGGAGTAGAAGAGCAAGAGTTTCACATCTGACACGCTCCTCCGACAAACAGCGAGTGCATTCACTTTCCCCGCGATTTCCTCCCAAACTCTTGTCTTGTTTTTGTTATATAAGTTGTCGAGAACTTACTTTTAATCACTCCGAGATTTCTCTCTGCTGCCTCGTTTTCTGTTCCTCTTAGTCGGCTCTGGCTCAATATTTTCCGCTATTGTTGTTGTTGTGGCGCGAACAAGAACTGAACAAGGTCAGAGGGTCACATTTTACTATGGCAACTGGAAACCATTTAGCAGTTACACACTGGATAGCGACTTATCCATTGGATAGTTATCCGCGACGCTATCCAGGCTTTGGCGGTGCAACCACTTTTTATACGGTGGATAACTATCCAGTGGATAGCTGTTTTATCCGCTGGATAGCACTTATCCACTGGATAACTTATCCACCCTTTGAACAACCGGGGCCTGGACGATAAACCACAATAGATAAGGTAAATTAACGTTTATTTTATATTCAAATATGCATGTTTTTGCAATACGTCGATCCTTTAACTTAATCCTTTAAAATCAAATACACACGTTATGTGTGGGCTCCCTGTGAACAAAACTACAAGGGAAACAAGTCGACCACTCGAAACTGTACTTCGTCGCTCGCCTGTCACCGCTTCTCTCGCCTCAAAACAAATTTGTAGTCGACTTGTAGCAACTGGCTTCTATCGCCTGTGACCACGTTAAAAAAACATCGCTTCGCTCGCCTCAAAATAAATGTTTGGTCGACTTGTGGCAATTCGCTTCGCTCGCCTGTGGCCACGATTAAAAAATATCGATTTGCTCGCCTCGAAACAAATTTGTGGTAGCGTTGTGGAAACTCACTTCGCTCGCCTGTGGCCACGATTTAAAAACTAAAATAAGTGCTTGGGACAGAAGTGAAATACCATGTGAATGTCCTGGTATGGTTTGCAATCCTTTTCGATGAAGCATAGCCAAGTCTAAAGTGAATTATAAAAGTTTATTATAGACATTTGATTTCAGTTACAGTGAACCGATTTGAAGTTGCTCTAATTTTTTCAAAAATGGCTCAAATTTTATCCAGTTTATACCTAGTAAGCACACTACAAATTTGAATTATTTTTGTCTTTCGTCATGAGCAAGTTTATCATTTGAGGGTTGACCGAATGTCCCTTTAACTGAAATCGACAAAAACCGCACATCTTCGCTTCTGTGTGTGCATGTATTTCTCAGCATTAGTCGAATTGTAAATTTAATACTGTACTGCTTTAAAATGAATATTTACTTTAGTTCTTCATACTGTAACTAATTGGAAATACTAAATAGACATACAGCATCAACATAATAATACTGCTCTTTCCAAAATTTTATTTTCTTAGAAAGAAATATAAATACGAATTCCTACAAATTTCAGCTGTCTCCAATAAATTCAACTCTAAAAATCTTTGTTTTTCATTCATTTTTTTCCTTACCTTAAATGATTGAATCGGGAGTTGACAATAAAGTCCCATGTAGATTATTTAGGATCTTCGTCTTCGAGAACCAGGTTGCCTGCGTCGCATTCGAACTCAAGTCCGTCTGCCGGTAACAGCCGGGTTGTAGGATTATCTATAATCGATTCTAATTACATCTTCTGGTTGACCATTCAACTATCAGCCATAGCGGCTTTACACATCGAGAAGAGCAAAAATAACTGTGCAATATCAGTTTGAAATCGAAATTCGTTTGCTAGAACAGGTCTGGAGCAGTTCACCGGAGTTGTCTTCGGATGTGATGCAGACTAGATCTTTCCAAGCTCCTTAGAATCACCATACCAAGCAAAACATGTTGCCCCACCCCAGGTTGTCCAACAAATCTACCATTCCCTCTTTTGTTCACATCTAAATTATGGAATCTTTCTCTGGGGAAATGCCTTCAAATCATATATTGAGCCTCTGAAAGTCCTCCAGAGAAAAGCAATTAGAGTTATATTAAACATAAAATGGATAGCCACAAACCACCCCTTTTTCATCAATTAAATACCCTTACCGTGGAACCCCGATTTAACGAAGTGCCAAGGGACTGGGGAAATTGGTTCGTTAAATCGGGGTTTCGTCAAATCGAGAACTCCGATATAACGAATTTGATGAAAACTGACCAAAAACGTCGTTAAATCGGGGTATTGTAACTGCTGGGAATCTAGAGGTTGCTGCTTACTCAAATCTCAACAATTACAGGGGTAGCTTGGTACAAATGAATTCGAACTCCACAGATTGATTACAACAACTGTACTTTAATCAACAATAGTTCACTGTTCTCAATTCGAAAAGGTTGTAGCTTTCGTAGCAAATGTAGTATAGAAGTTGTAGGATGTAGGTTAAAACTGAAATACGCCGGATAATTAAAATAGACTCTCACTTATCCAAGCATGGAATACACGAGTTATAACACGATAGTTCTAACAATCTAACAACATTATAGTGTGTAACATATCATTGACAATCGAGACTTATATAACTAATTGTTTAAGAGAGTATATTAATCATAGCATAAATAACATGATCAAACTGAGAACATAACAGTATCGCGTGGAATTGAATAGCACTGATATAACTAAATCACAATTTCGATAAATCGTATAAATCTTCTGGCTAAGATATGAACAGCATAGCAAATCATAAACGTTCTGTAATTGACTCGAGCATAATTAATTTTACTCTAGCAAGCATTTGATTTGCAACGATCAAGGCTATAACTTATATCAACTAGACAGTATAAAGAAAATATAAAGACTTACTTTGGTTTACGCTTGTACCAAAGGTAGCAGATCGTAGATAAAGTTGTAGATCCTATATGATCGTAGCGTGGTAGCGGAGTACCTAACTAACTGAATTTGCTCGATAGAACAGTCGATTTTATGACTCAGAAAACGTGCCTAAGGTAGTATGAGTCATGCCTCGCAGCATTTCCCTTACGGACATACGCGGCCTAGGCGGACAACCGCATTGCTTATAACAATAAATCACTTAATTAACTTTCCATTGCTATTTCCTATGGTGTTTACGAATTATTTATAACCTCACGTTTCAAACCAACAGGTATAGTTAATCATTAATTTGCCGTTATGGAAGGTACGGTTTTGACTGGGGAGAGGGGGGGCTGGGGAATTTGCAACTTTTTTTTTTTCAAAAAAGTTGTGGCCCTCCCCTTTTCATCAGTAGGTAAATTCGTGACCCTCCATTCAAGACATCAAGAAAACATGTGATCCTCCCCCCACCAAAAACATTTTTTTATGAACCATGTGTGGAAATCTTTACCTCCCTCCTTTAGGGCCGCTACGTGGGCTACTACGCAAAAACTAGGCTGAATAGAAAATATTTGAATAGAATATATTTCAGGTGTTATTCCTGCAAACAAAAACAATCATCCAAACCCCGATATATATAATATACCACGATATAGCGAATGTATATTTAATTAACGTTATTTATGTCGGTCACTTTACTGCCCGGAAGCCACTTGGCTCACATATCAGTGGGATTCTCAAAGAATCAATTCACTATGGGCAAAGATTCGCGAGGACTTGATCGGGGAAAATGTGCTTGTGACGAGTGCGAGGAGTTTGAAAGAGACACCGGAGTGTCTTGCAGTTATTGTTGTTGTCCTCCAGCGCGACATGCCTAGCAGAAATCGTCTTGTGTGGCCAACACCACTGTTGAAAGTGAAATATCGAGCACGAGCACCAGAGGAAGCAACAGTTTGGAAAGATGAAGCGCTCGGCTGGACAAAAGAATCTACATAATTTTGTGTAAAATAAAAATACACTGGATGTCATGAATGTGGGATATATACTTTCACTGTTTTTCTGTCTGTTTGAAGCAGCTTAGAACTGGCAAATTTAACAGCCGAACTTTAAAAAAGACGACATCTCGGGGTAAAAAGTTGACCCTCCCCTGGCTTTCAAAATAAAAAGGCTTGACCCTCCAAAAAAGTTCCAAATATTTCTGATGACCCTCCCCTCTGACGCGCTTGAAAATGTGACATCCTTTTCCGAATTTATGGACCAGTTCCGCTATGTTATACACAACTGAAATTGCTAACCATCGTATTCGTCACAAGAAATACCATCATTGATTGAGGTTCCATGAGGCCAACTTAAATCAATAATAATTCTGCGCTCTTTGCCATCTGACTTTGGCACCGAATTTAATGTGTCGAATTTAATGTGTCCTGAAGAAAAGGGGACCTCTAGGTATGGACCACTTATCGCCCCTTCAGATATCTCATTGTGAATGTAGGTTAAAACTGCTGATGGATAATCTAGCGCCCCTCTGTGTGTACGATTATCACTAATCGGAAAAATGTACTTGACATAATCATAGTTCACTGGCCACCCATACCGTAAGTAGTCACACACGATATTATCATAATAATGTGATAACTTTTCTTCCCACCTGGCGAGATTAAGTTTTGTCATTACTGGAACGCGTCTATACCGATAATTGGGCATACCCGTCAGTGCCACTTGTTCATGTAAGTAAACGTAGTAGCTGTAGTTCGATCGCTCCGTGCTATTTACCATAAATGACGATTGAATCACGTTCTTATCGTGGCCTTCATCAAGTGAAGAGGTAAAGGCGCCGGCGTTATCTTCTCCAATACCAGGTTCCCGAGCGTAATCAGATACGGAGTCAATGACGTTACTTATGTTAAAAAACAGAGTCGCGCGTTCATGATTTCTTTCTTCCTCAGCGCTATTTTCGAGAGTATCATGGTCACCCTGAAATGAAACGGCATGGGGTTCAGAGTCACGATCTGTAGCATTAAAATTTGTACACCTCACAGAGTCACGATCTGTAACATTAAAACTTGCGCCCATCACAGAGTCACGATCTGTAACATTAAAACTTGTACACATCACAGAGTCACGATCTGTAGCATTAACACGTGTACACCTCACAGTCACGATCTGTAACATTAAAACTTGCACCCATCACAGAGTCACGATCTGTAACATTAAAATTTGTACACCTCACAGAGTCACGATCTGTAACATTAAAACTTGCACCCATCACAGAGTCACGATCTGTAGCATTAAAACGTGTACACATCACAGAGTCACGATCTGTAACATTAAAACTTGTGCACATCACAGAGTCACGATCTGTAGCATTAAAACTTGTGCACGTCACAGAGTCACGATCTGTAGCATTAAAACGTGTACACCTCACAGAGTCACGATCTGTAGCATTAAAACTTGTGCACGTCACAGAGTCACGATCTGTTATATAAAATACATAAATAGAAAAAATATTGAAGTTTACATTAATTGTGTGAGTGGAAGAAGGAGCAAAGCTTTCGTGTCGACCACTCAGAATTAAAGTATAAAATGAGAGGACAGGCTCAACCTAGTTTTAATGAATTTATAGCGAATTTAAGTTAATTACTAATTAATTCAGATACAGGTGTAATAAAATTATGGAAAATTGCTGAAATTCTTGTTTTATTATTTGAGATTTTGTGAATAAGAGATGAGATTTTGAGTTTTAAAATGTTCTCTAATTTTAAAATTTGTAAAAGCTGGTAGTATGGATTTGCAGTTTCAATCTCTATTGTTAGCAAAAAAATAAAATACGGATACACTTGTTTTGCATTGATACAATTTTTGTTAGTTCGGATTTGAAGGCAGAACCCCAGCTCATTAGACCATAGTTCAAGTAAGGATAGATTAAGGTATAATGTAGTTGTTTAAGTGTCCTAAGATTAGTATAATATCTTAATTTGCGAATAATCCCTAGATTTTTGGCTATTTTGTTGCGTACATGTTTGATTTGCATCTCCCAATTTAAATGTTCGTCTATATAAATACCTAGATATTTAATGTATGTTTTTTGTTCAATATTACAGGCCTTAATACAAATATTAGTGTTTTTTTTCTAGGTGAAGTAATTAGCATATAGTTAGTTTTTTTTTATTAACTGATAACTTATTAGCAGCACTATATTTGAGAACAAGGTTGAGTTCTTCATTAATTACTGTTTCTAGTTCGGAAGGACTATCACAGGTATAAAATATATTGGTATCATCAGCAAAAATTCGAAAAGATAATTTTTTAGAACAGTTAGGAAGATCCTTGATGTATAATAGAAAAAGCAGGGGTCCTAACGTGGGTCCTAACGTAGATCCTGAGACACGCCACAGATAATATTCTTCATACTAGATTTAGTGTTACCAATTTTTACGTATTGTTTTCTATCACATAAATAACTGGAGAACCAGTTGTTTGGGATTCCACGAATTCCATATTTATTGAGTTTTGCAATTAGGATGTTGTGATTAATTGTATCGAAAGCTTTGGAAAAGTCGAGGAATACCCCACAGGTTATTAATTTCTTGTCTATTGCAGTTTTAAAATTGTCAATAATTTCAAGAATAGCATGCTCAGTGGAATATCCTTTTCGAAATCCAAATTGATATTTGAATAAAATAGAATGCTTTTCTAGGAAAAATAACAATTGGCTGTATACAAGTCTTTCTAAGATTTTGCTAAAAGGAGAGATAATAGCAATAGGTCTATAGTTACCAGGTTCTGTAACTACACCATTTTTAAATATAGGAGTTACCTGTGATATTTAAAAAATATCAGGTTCGATTCCTGTTGAAATTGACTCATTGTAAATTAATGTAAAGGGAACTGAGAGGGATTTACATGCGAGTTTAATTAATATGTTAGGAATATCAAGTGTGCTTTGTTAGTATTTAAGTTAGAAAAAAGTGAACAGACTTGGGATTCAGTAACAGGGGAAAGAAAAACACTATAAGATGGTGATTGTTCAATATACTGAGTGGGATTATGATTGTTACTATTAATTGAATTAGCTAAGGAGGGGCCAATATTGATGAAAAAATCATTAAATTGTTCTGGAATATCTGATTGTTAAGTGAAAATCTTATTTCCTCTTATGAGCCTTGTAGGATATGTTTGTCCCTTGGTTTTGCGTTTAACTAAAGTACCTATAAGTTTCCAGGTTGACTTCATATTGTCTTTGCACATAAAAAATGGTTAGTATAGAAATCTTTTTTACTTTTATTTTTTTGATAATTAAGCATATTGGCATACTGCTTATATTGTTTGACTTTAGCAGTATCTTTACCGAGTATAATATAATTTTGTTTCCTTTTTATTACTCGGGCTGCCTGTGGCAGCGCCGAGTCTTAAAATGCAAGTCGTTATTATTTTTATTTTATTTTTTATTTCATGTCAGACGGCTTCTGCGCATGCGTTAAAGGTCAAATTCGAACCAATCAGATTGCACTGTGCTGGTCACGCAAACAAAGGTTAGATTTCCTCAGGCGCGCTCAGATAAGAAAGTTCCAAGCTCAGACTAGGCGAGACAAGGAGATATCAATTTCAAATAGTCATTGTCAGAAATCTATTCCATCGTGGGCAATTATGCAATACAACCTAAATTTGGGTCAGGTCCATGTTTTACGACAGAATAACCAGAGTCTTTCTACTGGATTCGGAGAGCTCGAGACATTATACAAGTCTGCTAATATGGGGAAAACTGAAACAAAAAATGAACTTTGACGGCAGAAACCCTCATATTTGAGCCAAGCGGAATATTTACATGATCCGCTAAGATTTTTACAAATCTAATTAGTTAAGCAGATGTGCGCAATGTATGCCAACTGAAATGCTGTGTTCGTTTTGTGGTTACGGCTCAGTGGGGCAACTACACGAACAAGAAGCATGAACTGCCAGCAAAGAGAGAGGAATTGATCGGAGACGTTAAATTACGTTACTGTGAAGAGGATCAAAATTCAAGTTCTTTGAGACTGTCTTCTGCCGTGACTCGTGAGAGAAATTGGAAAAGATCTAGCTGTTTCATTCAGACACTGGCAAATTTATTGAAAGCTACGGGCTTACTTTATGAGATTATTATTCATTGTGGAATGAAAGGAAACACTGGTTAGCTGAAAGTTAAGTTCGAGGTTGGCTTCGACTTTCATTCCGATTCAGTGCATATGTGCACGAAGGTGGAATGCTTTCAGCAACAGTAACAATAGAACCAAAACGAAAGATTCAGTTACGTAAGTACTGTAAGTAAACTCTTTTAGATTTGAATACATTTCCTCTCAGTTTGTCTGTTAATGTACTTTTTCTTCTAATTATCGCTTTATTTAACATCTCTGTGATTTAGAGTATGCGTACCTCAGAATAAATTATTTGAAAGGTCAACTGAACTGCCCAAATGTTTTTGTAAAACAGTCTGTGAATTTGAGAAGCGGACTTAGAAGAGCTTTCTAATTTGGAATTACATGTTTTTCTTGCTATGAAATTTATGTTTCATTTCACATTTATTCATACAGTTTTAGCCGGACATTTCCCCGAGTTTTTGATCTATTTTCAATCAAATTCAAATGAAAGTGTATTTCATCTTCAAATTATCTCATGTGGCCCGAGTGAAAGGCCAGATGGGCTCTTTTCTACTTTCAACACACAGTCGCTAAACTGTACGAAATCTCCAAGAATAAATCCCTAATGTCCAAACTAACGGGAAAAACTGAAAGAGGAAATCCTTGTGAGAAATCGACGTACATATGAAGCTATATAAGTTATCATCGACTATATGGGAGTCAAACATCGAGCTGCTATGAAACCGCTTGTGACAGTTTGTTTACGCACTTTCATGACAAACGAACGTTTCTACTTTCGACACAACGGTCGCTAAACTGTACGAAATCTCCAAGGATATATCCCTAATGTCCAAACTAAAGGGAAAAACTGAAAGAGGAAATCATTGTGACCAATCGACATAAATATGAAGCTCCAGAAGTAATTATTGAATACATGAGAACCCATAGAGAAAACCGATAATAATGAACACGGTATTAGTTTCACCGACATTTGTGGCGTAACTGAACTCGCACTACAGCATAGCTTGAAATACTGTACGAAAACTCCCGTTTAAAAATTTCCTGATGCCGAAAGGACCGTAGCATTTAAACAAGATATCCTTCTGACCAATCGACATACATATTAAGCTGTGAAAGTATGTTTCCATTCCATAACAGCCGATAGTGCAAACTAGTAAACTGCCACTAGTAAATTGACCTTGCGTACTACCGCGAGTACTGAACTTTCTAGCGTCAAATGCATGTGCTACGTTTCCAAACTTTAGGACAAGAAATCTTCCATAGAATGTTCTATTTTTTTTACAGCTGAGAACTGTATTATTAAACATAAGAAATAAAACAATGGTGCCATTTGAAGAATTATATCATGTCAAAAGTGCAAACGAAGAAATATATATCTACGGACGCGAGCAGCTCGATCGTTTCACTTTGGTCAAACTCGGACTGTTTACGACTGGAACCTGCAGTTTTATCGGACCTGCAGACTAAATTGTAAACGTGTGGCCGTGTTCAGGCTAGTAAATCTAGCTAGCTAACCACAGGAGGTAGCGAGCTTCTTTAGTCTGAACAGTTTTTCTGCTCTGGCGATTAGCTAGCTAGTGGTCGGTGGAATACTTTGAAGTTCCAAGCTACCTAGCGAGGTAGCTTGAATAGAATCTAGCGCGCTAAAAGCCCATCGATGACATATTTTAGTTATTTTAAGGTTTTGAAATGTACACAAATGTCAAGTCAGTGTTATCATCGATCTAGCCGACTTCTAGCTCTCGCTACGACCACGTTCACTACTCGCTCCAAGGTAATTTCTCTTACCACGACAACTACCGGGTGTATTGTACGTCAATTGAGCCATCATGGATAACGAGGATCGCCAAACACCAGTCAGTAGCAGTTTTTCGCACAGTTTTAATATTTTGGTTGAAATTTCAATTGAGCACTTTGGCGGTCAATTATTTGCGATTACGAAACACTTGCGCCAAGGGCAGTTATAGACCAAATTTCTATCTTTTAGAGAGGGTCTGACTGCGTGAAAAGCAAAATTTTCTAGAATCTTCGGGTATCGAATACTTCTTCTTGATGTCATGTACACCTAGAGTATTCAAGATGCAGTACACACGTAACGTCCAACTGAGATATTCGTATTGAACACGTAAGAACACCTCGCATATAAATCCTGCCGGAATATTCTAGGACGTAAACCTCGCGTATAAGATATGTCTAGAGTATGACGATCGCACTTGATGTACACCTAACGTTTGCGGGCCGTCAAACGTATACCTTATGTTTGAAGGTCCTCCATTTTTATTGGGCTAGAAATTGGTCTGCCAGGCAAAATCCAGTTTTATACTGAGCTCAGCTCATCTCAGTCAGTGATAATGATTCGAAGAAATACGTATACAGCAATCAACTTCAGTTCCTAGTCATACAGCAAAGGAGAACATCGATAGCCAAGCTTAATTGCAATGTATGCAAAGGACACTGGTTCAGACGCCCCCTTTAACTGATATTTCTCGAGTGTGATGACTACACTCCTATTCAATAGAGTATTATTTGACTGTGCAGTCTTCATTCGCCTGTAATTAAATAACGTTCGTGCCTCGAAAACCTCAGAATACTAGCCGCATAGTTTCCCCCATACTCTCGAAAATGTACCTGACGTAGTCAGTAGCATTTATGGACTGTCCAATACCCTTCGTTCCCCTGTAATTACCGTTTTTGCTTTAATAACCCCTAGAGTACTAGAAGTCTCTACAAGTACTAACTTCCCGCATGTACTACTCTATATATAAATTCGTCGTAGTCAGTGTAGTATTCTTGGCCTGACGGTATGCATGTTTGACCCTAAATTTTGCGTTTACGGCTTCAGTTAAAAACCCAGAATTCTACTAGTGTATAGTTACAGTCTATTCTAGAAAATTCGTCATATTCAGTCCCCCCTGTATTTCGCATTTACGCATAGAAAACCCCATAATCATGACTAATATATACGTCCCGTATACTCTAAAAAATCCTTGTACGGCTCACCCCCTGCGCCGCTACGCCAGACTCACCCAGCTGAAAGATGTTAATAAAAGTCTGGTTTATATGACAAGGATTTTGGGCACAGAAGCACACTCCAAACAGGCGCTCGCGACAACCGGTTTAGTGATCACAGAATCTACCCTTCATTTTCGGGTACGCATGACAAGGGCATTGTACTACAGTACTTACCCGCTTACTTCAGAACCTAGAATTTAAGAACCTGTTAGCCTAAAAATATCAATTTAGACCCCCTTTACGTAAGAACCTATTTAGCCTAAAATTTGAAACAGGTTCTTATTTAACCTAACCCTAACCTAACCCTAACCTAACCCTAACCTAACCCCAACCTAACCCTAACCTAACCCCAACCTAACCCCAACCTAACCCCAACCTAACCCCAACCTAACCCCAACCTAACCCCAACCTAACCCCAACCTAACCTAACCCGGCCTTAAATCAACATTTAGCCTGATACTGAGAATTGAAATATCTACTAAAATGGGTCATGATCACATATTGTCCAAAGGCCAGGCCGGTTTTGACATTAAATTAATATACATGCCGCCCTTCTTCCAGCCACTGGTATCATATCTTTCTTATAAAAATAAGAACCTGTTTAAGAACCTAAATAGCCTAAAACTGCACTAAGCACCATTTATATAAGAACCTGTTTAGGCTAACTTGGAAAACCCAAGGTTCTTATAAGCGGGTAAGTACTGTATCATAACCCGACAACTTACTTTCGTTCCAAAATTGCTACATTGCTCACAGGCAGCTCAAGCTAATTATCGCGGTCATTAGTAAGCAAATAAATTGAAAGATGGTGAAGTCATCAAAATTCACTTGCCAACCGCGAGTTTATTATTTCAGTTCGAGATAGCGAGAGATTCGAGATAACTGAATTCGAGTGGGAATATACGTAGAGGTGTTCACGATGAAAATGCAACCCTTTCTCATTAATCATTTAAAGTTTTGAATTATACATTCCGAAAAACCGTTTGACCGAGAACAACCTGTCCGCCGTGGTTTACCGTATCGTCTTGATTGCGTTCGCTTGAAACTGCCTCCTACATGCGAGAGCAGTTTACCGGTTCATCGGTGATGCGCTAAATTGGTAGCTGTACTTGACAATAGTAATTAGGTAACTATCAATACACGGCGGTGTGTTCTGTGGCTTTGGGTCTCGGTAGTTGTCTCCCATGCAGTCAAGTAAAGGCACCGAGAGTTTCCTTGGAATTCAAAGACCTCTGGGGGCCCGGACATTCAAGGGAAGGCCATGTTTGAAGATGAAAGCTTTTCAATGTTGGGGTCGCGTCTCACATTGTAGGTGGGAGTCGGATTCATGCGCTGTGGTCTAGGGGATTTTTTTTATCTGTACGCTTGTACGAACCGTATACAAACATTTCATTTTTAGACGAAATGGCTCAACAACAACAACTGGCTACACCGGGTTTACTCCGATGTCTAAAGTTTTACTGGGTCAGAACAGGCTCGCCTAAACGCTGTCCAAAATTCAAATGACTCGTAAAAATACAAGGCCGTATTAGCTGCTTAGCCAACTGCTAACCTATTTTATTGCCAGTTGGGGAATATGGACGAATTCTAGCCATTTTTTAAGTAAATTTTCAATCACTTTATACATGTACTCCTGTGGAGCTATAACGACGGTGGGATGCCTGTGGTTTGTGTGGGATGTATCGTATTGCATTGTGGTACATAGTTTGTGCCGCCATTTTGTCATTTTTCAAACGACGAAGTGCTGTTATCTGGGAGTACTTTACAATATTTGTGCAGATGACTTCAAGGACAAAGCAAAACAGACTCCAAACAACTCTGACCATCAGAAGAATATCCAGGTAAGATTATATACGAATTTGAAGGTCCAATTTGTGGGGTTTACCCGGAAAATATGAATTTTACTCTAGATAGCGGAGTAGCGGTTAGAAATTATCACACCTTCGAATTCACCTCAATCCTCATGCCGTCCTGTTGTTCACTACTAAGACAAGTTTCAATACGGAATCTCTAATAGAAAAACTATGCTTCATTCGTTTTAGTAAATGAATCATGAGTTTTATAGAGTGTTTATTTAAGAAGAAGTTTCTAGCGGCCCTATACGGCTATAGTCTATACTATAAATTGGACCGACAAAGCACGTTTCAAACGCCGGCAGAGCTTCTGTTAAAACAAAACTACATATTAAAAAATAACACCGAAAGATAGAAGAGAAACACTATGTGAATGTCCAGCTATGCTTTTTAAACATTTTTGATAGAGGATGGCAAAGATTAAGTGCATTACAAAAGCTTATTCTACAAAATTGATTTCGTTTACAGCGAACCGATTTGAAGCTTAAAAGCAATAATTTTCACCCACTCGAATCTTTGCCATCCTTCATCAAAATTGTCCCACATTTTCTCCAGTATACCTGGAAAGCATACTCTGCTAATCTGAGTAGTTATTTTTGTTTTTCATCATGAGAAAGTATGTCATTTGGGGGTTGGCAGTGGAGTCTCACTGGTTGTTTACCATTTACACAGAAATTCCAGTTGGAATGTAAATGGTAAACATTTTTTGGTTCGTCCCATGGAAAATTTCCGAAATTAATGGAACGTCTGAGAAGGTAGTCCAAAATTCCCAACCGGAATTTCTGAATGGGAAATCGTGTACCATTTACAATTCCCAGTCGGTCGTACCAGTTCCAGATCTTATATGGAGCAATTTTCATCTGGAACGGTTGGTGTACAAATGGTAAACGTTTTTCCAATCGGGAAATTCAGTTTGGGAAATTTTGTGTACCATTTACACTGGAATTTCCAACCAGAATTTCTGTGTAAATGGTAAACAAGAGCTATGTTCCGGGTGGAGGTGGACCCTCAGAGCGGGGCCTGGGAAACGCACATACATGTATGTTATGACAGTGGTGTATTGTTTCCTATTAGCTGTTAATTTCTCTTGTAGACACTGTGGTGAAACATATAACAATTTTTTTTGCCAAGTGACTTGAAATTCATTTTTTGAGAATTGAGAACCATATGCATTTGCATTAGAGAGAAAAAGATCACAATTTACTAGAGTTGAGAGCGTTGAAACTCTCACTAGCATGCTCTAATCGTAACAACTTTAGAATACCCAGCCACTAAAACTTGGGAGTTGTAGCTACTGGCTACACCCATGTACATGTATGGTGTAGAGATATATATTGGCTACTTGACTAGTAACATGCCTACGTGCTTGACTACATGTACATGGCTATGTGCTTGACTACATGGTTACGTGGCTACTTGACAACACAGAAACATAATGCTTCAGAAATGTTTCTGTGAATTAATGAAAACCCTTACCCTACATTTAAACCATCAACAATGAGGGTTTGCTAATTTAAATGTAGGGTTTTTTAGGGCTAATCACTAAACAACACAAATATAATGCTTCTTAAATGTTTCTGTGAATTAATCCAAACCCTTAGCCTACATTAAAAAAAACCTAACCATCAACAATGGTGCTCACTAATTTAGGGATTTTTAGAGCTAATTACGAAACAACACAGAAATATAATACAATGTACTTCTTAGATATAATCCTGCAAACTGATCTAAACCCTAAAGTTTACATTTAAAAACCCTAACATCAATGAATGAACAATGTCAGTTCCCTTTTTAGAATCTTGAAAAAGTTACCTACATGTACATGTAGTTGAAAAAAATACCTGAAGAAATCATTACCTGAAACAAACATCAAATTGACCTACATTTAGGTTGAATCAATTTGAAAAAATGCATTTTGGCAAGCACTGGGGACTCGAGCCGGTTCTAACTCAGGGGGCATTTGGCTCCCTTGTCGGGTAGCCACAGTGACTAAGTTATTACAATGTACATGTAGATATTGAACCAGATTGAATTTGTAAATGATCAATGCATCATACAGTGCGGTTTGTGCTAGCAATAACTTTGGAAAATGTCTGAAGTGACCCATTTCTAAATATTGAATAAATTCTGATTTTAAAATACTTGTTATTTCCAACCACGAATGCTGTCATAGCCAACAAACAGAAAAGTCGCCTTCGGAAGAACTCTCTGATGCACTGCATTCTTTACAAATTCCCTGAGAGCAGGACAAAATAACTCTGAATATCGAAAGGCATGGAATTAATGAGTCTTTGATAATCCACGTACAGTACTTGCATGCTGTCTTCCACTTTGAAGCTTAGAGGATAACTTTGAAGCTTAGAGGCATTGCACAAATGATACATGTAGGCTCACATGGCAGAGAAGCTTGCTGTAAAACTGCTGGATTTGTGAATAATAATCTAAACCGTTACAACATACATGTACCTTCAACTACATGTACATGTAGTCTCTTTGCGTCCACACTTGTGTACAGACCATTGTATAATTTGGCCATACTCACACTTGAATTGACCTGGCATGCTTTATTTTCTACCATATACTTTTGCCATGCTTGACTATAAACAAGCATTAATGTGTTTACTTGTCAACTGATGCATGTGTTTACAAGCCAAGTAGCCACATAGCCATCTCTACGCCATACAATTGTGTGTACAGGTATGTAGCCAGTAGCTACAACTCCCAAGTTTTAGTGGCCGGGTATTCTAAAGTTGTACCCTCCAATCTTTTCTGCAGGGGAAACTTCTATTATGTTTGTTCTCTGTCTTGTCCTCTACATATTTTCTGTATTTCTTTGTTGTCTTTAAGTTCATTTAATGTTGGTACCCTTCCCTGCTTGCAAACTTCTATTCCTCCCTTCCTGTAATCAGAATGGAAGGGGAAAGAAGGCTCTGCCCCCAGTCACAACATTGGGTATTGCGCATGTGTTGCATTACTAAGCAACACGAAAACACTTTTGCCACGCTTGGATGGGTTGACCAATGAGAAGAAAGTGATCCCACAGTAATTAGTATGCAAACTAATGATTTACATTGGCGGGTGCGCGATATCATAGCGGGCTCAAATTTTACAGAAGCATATGTGCTGTATGTTTTTATAATTTATTCGTCCATGGTTGTGGACAGCGGTTAGATCAAACAATGTTGTGATGGGGACATAGCCTTCTTTCCCCTGCCAGTCTGAATACAGAAAGGGGAGAATGAAGGTTCTGCATGCAGGAAATTTGGTACATGTACCCTTGAGTCTTGAACAATAATTTTTTCCCTAATGTACATACTAATACACGTATGTAGTATTCGAGCTCTGCAAAATTAAAGCAATAACACTTAAAATATTTCCATTTTTTTTTACAAAATCAAATATTTATCGATCGCAATACCACTTTGAAAATAAATAAGTCCAACCAGTGAAAGAACTTGCACGGACATGTATATGTTTTGGAAGCAGAACTGATTTGAGACAAATGATGCAGCTGTCTGGATCCAAAACAACTTGGTGAAATAATGTACATTGCTAAAATCTCAATATTTACTTGAACAATGATACTGAAAGAAAGGACAGTTGAGTCAAAGCACTACACAATAACAAGCAAAGTTCACAGCATTTTCCTGCATTTCTTCAGTTAAATTATTTAGCCAAAAAGATGGTTATGTGAACAAACAAATTCTTTAATGTTGACTCATTCAATGTTGATTTTTTTTAAGGGGGAACTGAACTCTAAAATTAATCCAATGATTATACAAAGATGTATTTGAAAGAAATAAGTTCTGCTGTTTCATTTACAGTATCTCTGTTGCATGTCTATGAAGAGGAAATTTGTTTTCAAGTTCGATTCTCCACTGATGAATGTAGATTGTGTGGTGGCTCAATTCAGTGCTAATTTCCCCATATCATACATGTACATCACACATACCAAGAAAAAGCAATCACACCTCCAGCACAAAGAAAACACAATGGTCCACAATTAGAAGCGGTTATTCCAGCTTTTCAATGTTGTGGACAGCATAGCAAAACTAATTACAATGTACGTGTACATGTATATCCCATACCTACATGTACTTCACAAAGTATGTGTACAAGACTTATGCCATGTATATATAGTGGAGGTTGTGAGGAAGGTTTTCAGATTTTCTCTTTGTAGATGCACAACACAAAATAGCAGAACTTTCGAATACTATGTCTATGCATAGATGTTGGGTTGATTTTACAGCAGGGTTCAGTTTTCCTTTACGCAAGCTTTGAGCCACCAATAAATTACTGTCATTCTTAAAGTGCTAGTGACATGATTTTGATTTTTTCTCAGAATTTTACAACATGATGGGGCACATCAACCCTTAAAGTGCCTATCACCCTTTTGTAATTTTGATAGCTTATGAACCTCCGAAAAGTTTTGAGTACTTCTGTGAAGAAAGTTTTGGTTTAAAGTGAATACTTTATGTTCTACGCTTGTTTGAAATCGTGTAAATGTGACTTTTCCTGACCCATGACCACGCAAGTAAAAGCCTGGGTCGAAATCTGGGTAGACGTCATCTTGACATCATGTAATTAATTCGGCTTTGCAATCATTTGAAGAAATACTTAACATGTTGACTAAAATGACTTTTTTCTTTACTAACAACTCAAAAACTGTGTATATTTTCTATGCATCGATGTTGTTGTGATAAAAAGGCGCCATGGAGAATAATGAATTAATGAGATGACGTCTACCCAGGTTTCGACCCAGGCTTTTACTTACGCGGTCATGGGTCTGGAAAGGTCACAATAAATTATTACACAATTTCAAACAAGCGTAGAACATAAAGTATTCACTTTAAACCAAAACTTTCTTCACAGAAGTACTCAAAACTTTTCGGAGGTTCATACATGTAAGCTATCAAAATTGCAAAAGGATGATAGCTGGCACTTTAAAGTGCCTATAGCCTTTTTGCTATGACCTAGTTATTTTGGATCCATTACCAGCTGCATCATTCATCTAAAATCAGTTCTGCTTCCAAAACATATACCCGTACATGTCAGTGCAAGCTCTTTCACTGGTTGGACTTAACTGATTTCTTTTCAGAGTGGTATCGTGATCGATAAATATTTTATTTGGTATAATTTTCTGGAAATATTTAAGTGTTATTGCTTTAATTCTGGTTCTCAAATTTTGCAGAGCTCGAATACTACATGTATTCAGACTGCCCATTTCCTATTTCTAGTAAATGGGTAGACTGTGAACAGTCCCTTTATCTTACTTGGTCTCTATATAGTCACGAAAAAACAATGTTTTGGACGAGCGCGGATTGGGTGCGAACGAAATCCCCAGAGGGTAGGAGGGTAGGGGGACAACAGATTCTTGCTAAATGGAGTAGACTCAATCGTCCCTCAACAAATTGAGGAACTCGGTAAAGGCAGAACTCTTGCTTGGCAGTGCATATATTGTTGTCACCAATATCCCTCAAAATTTCCTTTGTCTTTCCGAAAGCTTTCGCTTTCAGGCAAAATCCATTGGACTTTATCATTATTCAATAATTCTTCTCGGAGGCACGATTACCAGGAGGACAGAACGGCTTTGCTCGACTTGCTCGGGTTCTGTTTGGGGAGCAAAAAACTTTGGTAAATTAAGCTTTTGCTAATTAACCTTTTGGAAGCATGGCCAACACATTTTTGTTTTGTAAATTATTAACACACTCAATGGCTTGTTTTTGTTCATCCTTTAAAGTGCCCCTACGATCAAATTTTGACATATCAATGTTTTTGCATATTCATAAAGTAGAGTTCATATATTATTACCAGTTCAAATTGTTTTTCGATACAACAACAGGAAGTCTTTATAATATTTTTTAGCTCCGAATATTGGATCTACACGTCCGCCATTACTGGAAGCCGTTCCCTTTGTTCAGCTTTAAACAAAGGTTTATTCACCGGAAGTGATGTGGAGGCATATTTCTACTAAAAACGTCTTCACGTACATAAGAAGAAAGTTATATTTATCTTTGCGAGGTTGGCTACTTTTTTATGCACACTATTTCGCGACACGAGGTTGTCGTGTTAAGTGTATGACATCACTTCCGGTGAATAAACCTTTGTTTAAAGCTGAACAAAGGGAACGGCTTCCAGTAATGGCGGACAGGATTTTACCGGTAAACTCTCCTAAAATTTGTGGTTTAACATGCCCATTTGGGAATATTTTTTACTATTTCGGATATTTCTAATACTGATTGACCTATAGACACTGAAAAAGTGGCAAATCGAAATGGTAAATTTTCGTCGTAGTGGCACTTTAAGATTAAGCCACCAAGCTGATGAGAAAGCTTCAAAAATTTGATAACAATCCAAATCCCTCGATTGAACGAAATGGAATATCTGTCTGACATCTCTATTGTTTAATTGACCAATCATGATTTTCAGTTGCTGTAGTGACTGAAATTGCTGAACGCAGTCCCTTCACTTTTCTTTTGTCCTCCTACCCTCCAGGAATTTCGTTCACGCCCAATCCACGCTCGGCCAAAACGTTGTTTTTCGAGTTTTTCGTGACAAGACCAAGTAAAATAAAGGGACTGTTCGTAATCTAGTAAATGGGTGAAGTGGCTAGCCCGACCAACCTCTGATAGTGGAGTATCAGCCATTCAAAGTGGGTATGGTGTGTCCCAGGAAAATCCAGGCAGGCCACCTTAAATGGTTTCAGTGATTCAATTTGCCAAAAAAAACTATTTCTTAAAGTGTATTTTCAAAGCTTTTTCTCACCACAGGAAGCCTGGTTACTTTTTTCTCAACTGTGCTTGTGGTGGCTTGTAATGTCACAACCAGAACACTAGTTCTCTCTCAAAATGGCAGATGCGAATTTCAATACTGAAAGTAAAGTGCAGTCAAGCGACTTTTCTTTGACATTTAGTGAACAAGTCTCTAGTTTAGGATTTGATGGTTAAAATCCAATTTGACCTTTTGTGCCATATTTCGAAGCTTCAGAGGCCAAAGGAGGCAAGGTAATGCAGATGGCAATTGTGTACAAAGAAGAAGATACATGTACAACCTTTTTTTAGAATGGTACGTGCATGTTTTTTTTACCAAAACTAAGTATCTGGTATCTGTGCTCGTTTTCTAGTTGAAGAAATAAATTAAAGGGTTAAAGGGGACCTCTTTAAAGAAGTATATTGACTCATAATAATTAATCACATTGTGTTGTTGATACTGAATTTAACTGAATTGAGCCACCAAACTGCACAGAACAAACAGGAACTTTATGTACTGCATCAGCTACATGTAAGTTGTCCCTTATCCGAGTATGTAAACTAAACAGATGATATTGTTAGATGACAAGTCTAAAACCACATCTCAGACTTGGATAAGGGAAAATCTTAGCTGATGCAATGTATAAAGTTCCTGTTTGTTTGGCTCAGTTTGGCAGCTCAGTTCTGTTCAATTCAGTGTCAACAAGACAATGTAATTAATTAATACATGTCAATATACTTCTTTAAAGAAGTCCCCTTTAGTTTATTTCTTCAACCAGAAAACAAGCACAACATTTGGAAATATCTGCTTAACCAGATACTAATATTAATCTTAGTTTCGGTTAAAAAACATGCACCTACCATTCTAGAATAGATCAAGTCTCTTCTACTGTCAGGGGCGTAGCTGCCTTTAAGCCATTAAACCTGGACTTAACAGGAATTTTGGTGTCAGATCATATTTTACTGTAGCAGTGAATTTGAACTGTTTTGTATAACTGTTATTAGACAGTCAACTCTAACCCTTGAGTGAGCTATCTACTGCAGTATTAAACTGACCCCCAACCTTACTAAAACCATTGCATTGAAAAATGTGGAAATAGTGCTTCAAAGCTTGTAAATTTCAAAAATTTCCCAAGGGGCAGATCCTCCTAGGAGCTTACGCATTCAATGTTTATTTGGCTTGTACCTTTGGGGCTTGAAGGGAAAAAAATGGCTAGCTACAATGTATGCCCCTGAATATGTACATGATTCCATCTGCATTTCCTCATCTCTTTTAGCCCACGAAGCTTTGAAATGTGGCACAAAAGGGTAATATGGAATTGGATTTTAACCATCAAATTCTAAACTAGAGACTTGTTCACTAAATGTCAAGGAAAACGTGCTTGACTGCACTTCACTTTCAGCATTGAAATCCACATCTGCCATGTTGGGAGAGAACTTGTGTTCTGGTTGTGACATCACAAACACAGTTGAGAGAAAAAGTATCTGGGCTTCCTGTGGTGAGAAAAACCTTCGAAAATACACAAAATATTGGGGGGGAAGGGCAACTGTTGTAAAATTTTGAGGAAAAAAGTCAAAAATGTATCACTAGCACTTTAAAGTAGCAGTGTCCCGGTAATAGGCTTCGCGTTCTGGGCCAGAATCGAAACAGCGTGTTTGATATGAACTACCAAACCTCTTGACCATATGGGAGGCTTAAAATCAAAACAAATATGTAAAAATGACCAGCAAACAGTGTATATAAACAGTCTCCTGGGAAAATATTGCAAATCCTTTCAATCAAGCATTGAAGGAGGGAAGTTTAACTGTTTGTATCCAATTAAAGAAAGAAAGCCAGACTTGTAAGAAAGAAAGCCAGACTTGTTATGATGTACAAATTGAACCATAACCTCATAGACATCAACACTAACCAATACTTAATACCTCATACGGAAACACGAACACGTGGCAGTCACATTTTTAAGTATTATATTCCCATTGCTGGATCAGATATCTTTAAATTTTCATTTTTTCCAAGGACAATTAAGGAATGGAATTGCCTTCCAATTGATTTAGTAACCCAAGACTCAACTAATCTTTTTAAGACCAAACTTAATTCTTATTTATGATTTTTATTATTTCTGTGGACTAGGCTTAATTAGCTTTAATGACCAAAATTAATTTTATTTATGATTTTTATGGCTAGATTGATTAGTCTTTAGACTTATAACGATTTTTAATTGTGATTAATTTCTAGCAACAATGCATCATTAGGCATGTACATATATACATACTGGTACCTATACATATAAATATGAGTGTGTGCTAGTGTGTGTATATGTGTGGGCGTGTGGCAGTGAATGTATATGTGTATATATGCATATATCAATAGTTATTCAGTTTACAGTTGGTGTGTTGTCGCAGGACTTTTACCGACTCAATAAATGTAGATGTAGATTAAAGCCACCAATCGAACAATTACTCGATACATGCGCAGTACCATGACATAGCCCATTTAATGCCAACCTATAGTATGTATACTGAATTTAAAAGCCCAAGTAAAGTTCAGGCTGCCTGCCAGTCTTGTTCATTTAGTGATTCTTGTTATTAAAGGGAACCTCGGCTGAAAAACAATGTTTGCTGTCAAGTGTTTGTTATGATGCCTAAGTCTGTTTCTGTGTTTGTATCCAGTAAATTGTACATGTCATGTCATTTATGCACCGATTTTCCTGTCAATAAAACTAATTTGAATTTCCTGCGCACCCCCATCTTGGATATCATGATGTCACAGTGTTGCCTTATTGTCGCATAACAAAAGAGCTATTGTTTTCTGACAATAAGGCAACACTGTGACGTCATAAAATTCAAGATGGCGGCACGCAGGAAATTCAAATGAGTTTTATCAACAGAAAAATTGTTGCATAAATGACATCTAGTGTACAATTTACTGGAGACAAACACAGAAACAGACTTAGGCATTGATAACAAACACTTGAGAGCAAACATTGTTTTTCAGCCGAGGTTCCCTTTAATAAAAGTACCTAACTGAAGCAAACAATGTGTTAAAGTGCCTATAACCCTTCTTGCAAGTTTTGTAGCTACGAACCTTCGAAATGTTTTGAATACATGTACTTGTCAAGAAAGTTTTGGCTTACAGAAAATACTCAATGTTCTATGCTTGTTTGAAATCCAAGGCCGACCGAGTAGATATCATCTCGTTAATGCATTATTCTTCATGACACCTTTCTATCATAACAATGTACAGTATCGCGAATATACACAGTTTGTGAGTTCTTAGTCAACATGTTTTAAGTATTTCTTCAAATTATTGCAAAGTCAGATTAATTATATGACTCAACTCAGGGCTTTTACTTATGCGGTCATGGATCAGGAAAGGTCAAATTTACAAGATTTCAAACAAGCGTACATTGTACAACAGAGTATTTTCTGTAAACCAAAACTTTCTTCACAGAAGTATTGCAAACATTTTGAAGGTTTATACATGTAGCTATATAAAAAAATTACAAGAAGGGTTATAGGCACTTTAAGGTTTCTTAGAACTGGTCTTTACAGTAAGTGTCCCCACACGGTGGGCATAAATGACCCCAAAATCGACAGGGTTGCTTTAGTTGTCTATATCTTCAAAGCTTTCAACTGTACAACAATGATTGTTTAGGAGAAATTTAGAGGGCTGCGGTAAACAAAATAAAACTTTGTGTTTTGTAATACGTGATATAAACACGAACATTTTAATGACGTAAAAATGACGTCATTTAACCATATATAATAGGTTTCTCCGTATTTTAAAGAACCTGTAAGATACTAAAATGTTATATTCTTCTATATAGAGGTTTTGCACCACCACGTGATGGCAGCCATGTTGGTGGCCAGAACAATATAATTTTATTCCTTTGAGATTTAATTTTTCACATGATTGAACAAATCTCATTGTTCTGGCCACCAACATGGCTGCCATCACGTGGTGGTGCAAGACCTCTACTGTTGGGAACAAAGTAATCGAAAACCCAACTTCGATTGATTAAGAGGAAGAAAAGTTGGTGGGAAATAAACAGCGTAAAACCATATATTCCTCTGGTTTTTCGCTAAAGAAAGAGCTGCAAGCAGTCTGGTGATCGGGTCAATATTTTGACATTATCAGTCGTATTATAGTTGTATTGTGTACTGTTTGTGAAAATTTGAGCAGAAATCAAGCAAAAATCTTGAACGTTAGCACATTTCGTATAAATTCGCAAAGTGGCTTATCGAGACGCCTGACAATTCACATGAGACCAATTTCAACTTTGCTGGGCATGTTTACATTGGTGATAATTCAAACGTTCATCCAGAGGCTGATTTCGGAAAGGGCAGGGAAATGTGTTTTGTTACCAGCTTCTTGAATAATTAAACTAATATTTCTCTCATTTTATTTTTTGCAGATCGAACCACTGGATCCGCCACTGAACTATTTTGAACAATTACTGATGCATTGGGCTGCATGCACGAATACACGAATGTGAAATGATGTAAAAAAAGTTAAAATGTTGTACCTTTAAAGAACAAGTATAGTTTAAATAAAGGAAACTATACGGCTAAAATGAGTTTACGTTATCATTTTTCTTCATAAGATCTGATTTAGTGACTGAAATCTATCGATTAAAAAACATATCGCGTAATAGTTTATACCGGCAATTAAAACTGTTTACAAATTAAACTTTACGGAGCATTGCATCACATACAAGTACACTGTAAGAATCATTCTATTTCCTTATACACAACCTTACTTATACGTCCTGTTACACACGGTATACAACACGTATACTGGTGCGTATATGGATATAACGGGGAAACTTGCCACAAGTGTACCAGATCCTGCCATTTTCTAAGCATACCCTGAATGTGCCCGTATCCACACATTACACGTCCTGCCATCCTCGTATATAGGTCGTGCAGTGTAAATCCAATAATGTTCAAATCGCATATTCTTGCACACCAAGTGTTTCAGATGAGTTTTCAAGCCGAACACGAAAGAAAAATCTAAATCCAATAGATGTTCAAATCGCATATTCTTGCAAACTAAGTGATTCAGATAAGGTTTCAAGCCAAACACGAAAGATAAATCTAAATCCAATAGATGTTCAAATCGCATATTCTTGCAAACCGAGGGTGTTCGAGAATGTGCAAGTTTGGAATGATTAGAACTGTGTGTGTTCTGCTAGAATACTACCGTATATCAGCCCGAACACTTTAAATTTTCAAACGTATTCGGGACTTGAAAACGGAAAAACGTGCCGGATCCTAACAGAATATCCTAGGTGTACTTCGAGTCCATCTGGTCCGTATACTCTAGAAAACTATTGCACACACTGCGTGTGCCGGTTCGTTTTCGAGCAAATGCGGACCCGAATACAGAGCTTTTCACACAGTGCATGCATGAATGGGGGGGGGGGGGTCTACATGTCAGTTGTCAGTCAAAATTTTGGCCAGTTGTCAGTTAGCCCTAGTTAATCATTACTAGAGAAAATTTACAATGTTTGACCCACAAAAACCAAATTTGTCAGTTGTCAGTTATTTTTCGGTTGTCAGTTGTCAGTAAAAAAATCGTCATTTGTCATTTGTCAGTTATTTTTAAGGCTGTTTGTCAGTAGTCAGTTAACCCCATTCATGCCCTCTTTAGAGATAGAAACAAACCAGAAGAGGGAAAA
Source organism: Actinernus sp. WN-2022 (assembly GCA_030867875.1). Taxonomy (NCBI): domain Eukaryota; kingdom Metazoa; phylum Cnidaria; class Anthozoa; order Actiniaria; family Actinernidae; genus Actinernus; species Actinernus sp. WN-2022. Next base: position 49,353,336 of record JAOWCC010001679.1, on the reverse strand, counting down.
ACAAAAAGTAAAACCTACTAAGTTACTAGGTCTGAACAGTACTAATTTATTAACTAGCTGCGAGTTGCTGACAGATATCTCAAGACTCTAGCTAGCTGCACGATAGTAGTCTGAACATACACACACACATGAATAAGTAGTGTTTTCAATAAAAGATCAACTACTTTAATTTACATACGAGAAAACAAAAATATTAAATTACATACATGTATATATATACTAGGGGAGCAGAGAATGAAAGTCACCGCGCTACCGGCCACTCCTAAAGACTGCTAATAATTCTTCCCTTTGGTTATTACTAAGAGGATTTCAAATTAAAGTGTATTTCATCTTCAATCTCATGTGGCCCGAGTGAAAGCCCAGATGGGCTCTTGTTGATTTTAAAATTCGATTGGTAATCCAAGGCTTATTCAGTTGTTTAGTTTTGGTTTGTGAGGCATTTCTTATTGGAGCATGTTTATCTATAACTGCATGTAATGCATGTATTGCATCTGATGCTTTACTATGTATATTATACATAGCCGGATAAACTGGCTCGGGAAGTGCAATCTTGAAACGGAGCTGCGATATTATTATCAACCATGATATACTTTAAGAATCACAATGTGAAATAATGTCAGGTTCTCTTTTCTTTTGCTAATAAAACTGGTATCCAAGCAACTAAAATGCAGTTGATAATTAAGCCTGCTTTAAAGTTCCCGCTTCGCTTTCAAGGGTGTTAATCACATCCCATGGGACTCAACACCACGCTACTTGATAATTGTCAATAGAGAAATCAGCTTCTACAAACATTATCATAAGTGGCACGAAATGCCGTTTTAGTTCAACTTTTTACAGTTTTTTATCCAAGGTACAGGTTTTTTTTAACCGTTTGGGAAGCTTGAAGAATCGTTTAGGGTCTACAAGAAGCCGATTGCAAATGGCTTGTGCGTCTTATATTTCAGTAGAAATCGAGACCTGAATATTGGACTGAGCAGTTTTCCATACAAAATTCGGTCAAAACTCACTTACATTCAGAAGGCTAAGATACATGGGTTTTTGAAAGATACAACTGAGGTCAATAGCTCTACTGATTTATGTGACCTTCAGCTTTAAAAAGAAATGAAGCTGCGAGAGCGTTTCAAACGTAAGCTAGTGGAAGCGTTTTCGCCATTTTCTTTGTATTTGAATCTCCCGCAATCGTTCAAGTACTTACGGGGACTTAATTATATTCAGAACTGGATATGTCCATTGATTCTGGGCGATGTATATTTAACAAGCTTAACTCATTTTAGATTCATGACTGTTTTACAGAAGACATCGTGACCACTGGTACTAAATATGAGACACGACCAGCAAACATTTTGCTCCGCAAGCACACAATGAATATTTATTGAAGTGATCTATATATTTTCCACCTCCAATGGATTGTCGATTTTTCTAAAACAGCGTTTCGAAGTTTGTTTGCCATCCAGCAAAGCCTTTCCCATGGGATTACGAGCTCAATTCATTGGTTATTGAAGTGATATATCAGCACGTGACTGTTTCCAGTAAAGCCTTTCCCATGGGATCACGAGCTCAATTCATTGGTTATTGAAGTGATATATCAGCACGTGACTGTTTCCAGTAAAGCCTTTCCCATGGGATCACGAGCTCAATTCATTGGTTATTGAAGTGATATATCAGCACGTGACTGTTTCCAGTAAAGCCTTTCCCATGGGATCACGAGCTCAATTCATTGGTTATTGAAGTGATATATCAGCACGTGACTGTTTCCAGCAAAGCATCACGAGCTCAATTCATTGGTTATTGAAGTGATATATCAGCACGTGACTGTTTCCAGTAAAGCCTTTCCCATGGGATCACGAGCTCAATTCATTGGTTATTGAAGTGATATATCAGCACGTGACTGTTTCCAGCAAAGCCTTTCCTATGGGATCACGAGCTCAATTCATTGGTTATTGAAGTGATATATCAGCACGTGACTGTTTCCTGCAAAACGCCTATCGTTCACTCCTAATGTTTGGTATCACCCCCTTGTACCCCTGAGATGGATTTGTTCAAATATGCTTATAACGTATATTTTGGAGGTTGCTACTGTTAAATAGAACCAGCGCTGAATATACAACTTGCAAGGCTCTTTTTATTACCGTTTACGTTGAAGTGTGACTGCGAAAGTTTCAAGTCGCGTTTGGAAAATTGCATTCAGCTGTCTGTCAATCAAACGAGTACCGCCTCGATTTCCTTTGCAGTACGAGTTTAAAGATTTGTATGAGTCTATACTCCGCGTTCGATTGACGATTGAATGCTATTTTCCAAACGCGACTTGAAACTTTCACAGTCGCACTTCAATAATACATTTTTGTTTTGTAGTCAAGCGACATAGCAAAATGGCGCCAGTACAAACCTCCTATGTTTAGACTTTAGAGCGGTTTAGATTGAGTGTTAACACGACAACCATTTTAGATACGGCACTCCTAACTTGTAGGCACTACTCCAAAACAGGCGGGCCAGGATACCTTTTCACATGCAGGGTCTCACATCCCGGCACACGTCGGTACCCAGAACATTCCATTTACACCGTGAGTAGTATATACAATGGGGGGTTTGGCGCAATTCCAACAAAATGCAACGAACACATGCTACCAAGTAGTAAAAATTGTTACGTTTTCTTTTTTTTTTTCATCTAATGGACTATCCTCACTTCGTTCAGCCCTCACTTCGTTCGGGGTCCATTAGATGAAAACAACAACAAAAATGTAACAAGTTTTACTACTTGGTAGTATGTGTTCGTTGCATTTTATTGCAATTGCGCCAAACCCCCACATTGTGTTTACTACTATAGTTCATTTATTGTATTTTTACGTTTTATTAAAGTAGTGTAGTTATAAGGTATTACATCAATGATGAGCATATATTAACATTTGTTCGAACACTTGGTTTATTGTGAATTTATTACATTTCGACACCCTATTAGAGGAACGATATTATACAGTATATCTGTCCTATTACGTTTATTACATTTATTACATTTTAACACCTATTAAAGTTCAAGTTCAAGTTCATTTTATTCACACTTATTTCTATTTTGTAAAAGTAAATATCACTATAGCAAATAATATAAATTAGAAAAGATGGAGTTAGGTATAAGTAGATTTTTAGTTGAAGAGTGTGTAGTGGCCAAAGGAGCAGAAGCTTTCGAGTTGGCCACTACCATTATGAAGTTAATGAGGGAGAAAGATAAGTAATAGTTTAGAGTCTTATAGTGCGTGTGTTGGTATAGAAATTAGGAAAGTAGAGAGAGAAAGAGTAATAGAGAGAGTAGTAGTTTAGAGTCTTATCTACAAGTGCAAGTGTGGTATAGGAATTAGAAAAGTGGAGAGAGAGAAATAGAGGAAGTGTGGGATAATATTACATTGCATATAAGATATATTTTACATGTTTATGTAATACTGGTATTACTTAATTACATATTATAAGCTTAATGAAATTTACATAATACTGTGTTACATGTATTTATACTGTTCAGTAACAGGGATATATAACAAGAATAGCAGTACATTACATGTAGTTGTTGTTCTATCATAACTGATTGTCAAGAAGGAAGAGCTTATACTGTTTTTTGAAACCATTGTGAGGTAGAGATTTAATCATTGTTGGTACTACTTAAAGGAATGATTAGTTTACAGTATATCCATCCATGGTACTAACATACATTCTCTACTTCACGATATTAACGTATGCTGTTATCTTAGTACGTATTAATACCACACAGATTAGACAAGTGCGTATAATTGAAGAACCTCAACGTAGACGTCACAACTAAGATACCAATTAGACATAACATATATAGGTATATTGCACGATGATTGAGACAAGAACTTGTGATTGGTTGATGCGAGGAAAGACCACGAAATGTATAAGGAAGTGTTCAAAGATGTTAGAGTATTGCTCTCAACATAACTTCCAGATAGGAAGAGGATGTGCTATATTCGTTCCATGTTTGACGTGTGGTCGAGGCTGTCGTACTAGTCACGAACTTTGTGCAAAATGTGGTGCACCTCAACGCCGTACCATTCGCAATAAGAAGAACCTTGATAAGAAACGAGCTAACGAGTCGGCGAATATCACGTGTTCAAACGTAGTAGAATCGGAGAAAGATCTAAACGTAGTGGAATCGGAAAAAGATCAAAATGTGGTGGACATTCACGATCTCGATAATGCATTGGATGACCTCTCCATCAGTGAGAAAGATCTAAATGTGGTAGGATCGGAGGATAAGTAGAAATCACGATACGAAAAAAAAAGAATGAAGAGAAATTGTTATGCGACCTCTCTTCATTTTTTTCTTTTTTTAAAAAAACAAACAAACAATTGGACAATTGACAGGCACATGGTATACAACTAGTATGGATGATCTTATTAGATTACTTGGTCCAGAAATTTGTGCAAGCCTACATATCAAACCACGGTTACATATTAACACTGGTGAAACATGTTCCGAATGTCTATGCCCGATAGAAATGCAAGGAACGGAATTCATATGTACCACCTGTGGTCTTATTTCCGAGACTGAATCATGTGAAGAAACAACTACCAATCTTACTACTAGGTTACGCATAGTAGGGCCGGATAGCTTTAGGTATCAACATGATCTAGACCGCACAATCCCAAAGCAAAGCGATAACAAAGAATTGCAACTACGAACGATAATGCGAGAACTAAAGGCATACAACACTATTTATAAACAAAATTACGACCTCTTGTTCCCCACAAATGTATTAGTAATCGTAGCCGATGCATTCATTCAAGTACAGAAAGTTTGTATCAAACGTAGCTATGCGAAACGAACTATTTTAGCTGCTATACTTTATCAAGCATGTATACAATGTGGGTTCATTAGATCTAAAGGAGAGGTCGCTCGTTTTATGCAACTAAACAATAAAAGCATATGTCGTGGAGAGGTCTTTATACGTTCTCTACATGATGGTGATAAGATCGATATAGATTTGAATACCGATCGAATAGCTCCTCACATTACAACGACTTTTGTTAAACTCGACCCCCAAGGAGTACCTAAGAATGTCCAACAAATAGTCTATGAGATTGTTCATACGGCAATAGAAAACAATATAGGTACCAGCTCTATACTTCGAACTAAAGTCGTTGGAGCAAGTTACGAGGTACTACTACTTCAGATGGCGTGGAGGTCGTAATAAAGGATTAGGTGACATATTCGTTTACTTCCCCAGGTACGGCGATAAGAATGAGTATGAGTTAAGGTCGAGTGCCCCAGACATGTACACATGGACACAAAAGGACCCATTCTATATATTCAAAGATGAGGGTGGTAAGTTAGCTAATTCCAATATGATTCACTTTATTAGGGGTGACGAGACTAATGGAAAACAATACAATTGGTTTACGCCACCAATCGGTAAGGGATTAACGGATGCTGGATTAGGTAGATTGAATCGATCTGTCGAAGCTTTCGCGTATTGCATTCTAGGTGCTCAAGTTAATATGCTTACACCAATCATTGGTAGTTATGGCACCAAACTAGAGTTCAAAGTTTTGCTTGAAGCCACGATTATTGAAAACAACTTAGTGAAAGGCGTAAAAAACTATCAGGTTGCAATAGATGGTACGAATAAGAAGTTAGATCTGGCAATAGCTATAGGAGTATGGCTATTACCAAGCAATCTATTGTTCGATACTCAAAAGATTAGTGGCTACAATAACGCATTCAAGATAGCTACGAAAGATATGATAATGGGATCAAACTCAATCAACGATGAGCAAACTAAACCCCCACCACCAGATATGGAAGGACAGATACGAAAGAAACAATTACCACATAGTACGTATCAACAAGTTCCATATAGCGTAAAGAAACAAGTTCCACATAGCGTAAAGCAACGAGTTCCACAACATGAGATCAATCTAGCGATAGTATCTATTGCAGGAGCTGGAATTGCGTGGGCGTTATTTCGTTAACGTCGTTTGTATTGCTCTATTGTGATCACCACTATAGCTACGATGAATAACCAAACGTTCTCTGCTAATACTCCTAGAGCTTTACCGGCCATAGTAAATATGAAATTCGCAATTGATCCAATCATTCCAGGTAGTATCTGTCCAAGTTTCTTTCCCATTTCCTTTAACAAATCACCCGTCGTTTTTAATCCCTTCTTTACTGTATCTGTCACTTTGTCGATACCATCTTTTACTGGTTTCGGTACGGATTTCGATAGCTGGGAAACTATTACACTAACGATAGCACCAATAGCAGTTACCACCGCAAGAACAGTCATTCCATACTTCCTGAAAATGTATTTGACCCTTTCACGTAGCGATATACGTTCTAGTATGGCTTCTTCTTGACGTTCAAGTAATTCTCTTGCCTTATGGATGGATATTAACTCTTTCTTAGCTATTTCTTTCTGAGCGTCGGTCGATTCGGAGTCTTCAAGAATAGATTCGTTATTTGCTTCCCGATCAGCGAGTTGTCGTTCTGCAAATATTACTTCATTAGCAGCCTCTTCATTATTTGGACCTAAAGCATCTTTGAGATCTTTCCTCATCTGCACACGTAATTTCTTTTTTTTCTCATCACCTACAAATAGACGTGTAAAGGTTTTTTTGCTTCCAAGTTCGCGAACTTCGACTTGTTCGTCTACTAAGGATATTTCGATATTATATCGAACACCAGCATCCGGATATTGCCCTTTTACTTTGTCAACCAACATTTCTTTTGACAAATCTGACATGGTTTGTTCGAATGTGAATCCTCGAAGTGGGTCACCTTCTATAGCGTAGTCATGCAAATTATCCATGGTAATTGTCTCGCTACCCCCAGCTTCATCTTGATTGCCACTCAATAAGTAAGCCACGTATCTTTCATTTGCTTCTCGTTCTCGTTGATCTTCTTCATCTCGTTGTCGTCGGTTTTCTTCATCTCGTTGTTGTTCTTCGTATCTGTCGGTACTATCCTCAGGTCTCACATCAACGTCGATCCTATCTTCCATATTGAACATAACTATATATCTTGGTATATTCAACATGATATCGTCGAAGTTAATTCATACAGAAGCACTAAGAGCGCCACTCGCACTCAAAGCTCAACGAACCTTATATAGAAAAACTTTCACTCCATCATCTGCTAATCCAGGTGAGACGCTCTATGTGGAAGTTCCAACGATGGGAGAAGATATCGTATTAGTACCTGGTAGTTTAGCATTATTGGGTGATATCGTATTGTCTGGTGGACATGCTAATAATCGAGTCGTTGCAAATGTTGGACGCTGCTTAGTTATACATCGAGTTTGTAAGATAGGAGCTGAAATAGTAGAAGACATTGCTCGATCGGATCTATTACAAACATATTCCGATATCTATCTATCTACACAAGAGAGAGAATCGAGAGTACAACAAGGTATCCAATCAGATAACACAAATAAGCTACGATCTAAGGCTGGTGATGCAGGTACTTCAGATGTTGGTGAGAATGCATTGTTAGCTGCATATGGTTCAAAATATAGAATTCCGTTAGACGTTGATATTCTTACACAACATGGAGTTCTATATCCACATGCATTAGAAGACACTATTTCATTCGAATTAACTCTAGCCCGCTCTATCGATATAATCGTTGGATCAGATTCGACAAAGATAGGTACGTACAAGCTTACCAACATCCAGTTAGAATACGAAGCAATCAAGAATGAAACGCTAGCTAGGAATACATTTCGCGCATATGAAAGGGGTACTGCATTCCTATACGATCACGCAGTTCACTTCAAGTTAGTACCTATCGTTAAGGCATCAGATACTTTGATATCTCAGAATATAAATGTTCCACGACGATCATTCGCTGGATTACTCTTTCTATTCGTAGATCCTCCCACCGCCGGTTCACGAGATAGCGAAGCATTCGTAAATCCTGATATTTCAAAGATAGAGATAGACGTAAATGGAGTTCCAAATAGATTCTTTCCAGGAGGTATGTTAACACCAGATTTTTGGGAGTCCGCAAAAGGATGGTTTGCCACATCCAATACTTCCATGACTCCTACCAAATTTTACAATAACAGATTTGCCATCCTAGTCGATTGTCGTACAGCAAAAGATTCCTCTGCTCATGGTGATGGAATGGCACAAACTGGCGGTGGAAAAGATATCGATATTCGTATACATAGAACTTTAAAAGGAAGTGGAAACGTAAACATGCATATCTATGTCCTTGCTGATGCTCAGCTCAAGATATTGAACAGATCTTTAGATAGTATAACATACTGATGGATTCCCTCGTAGAACACATTCCATTCAACACACTTATAGTAGGTCCAACGAATTGTGGAAAGACTGCATTTCTCATAGAACAACTTCGTGGATCATTTCGTGGTAAGTTCGATTACATAGTATTAATTTGTCCTACGTATGCCCACAACAAAACATATCATGGATTTGCTAATAGAGATCCACATTTTTATGTCATATCACCATCTCAGGATGCTATCGATACCACATTAAATATTTGTGCAACCTTTTGGTCAGGTACCAATACATTATTGATTCTTGATGATTGTGCCGCATCAAAAGATGTAAAACGAAGAACTGACAAACTAGTAGATTTAGCATTCTCTGCTCGACATATAGGACTATCTATTTGGGTACTATCCCAACAATTAACGAGTATATGTAAACCTTTTCGTGAGAACGTAGCTATCGTAGTAGCGTTTCATACGGCATCGGTTATAGATGGAAAGAGGATATTCGATGATTACGGAGGTTCACAAGAATGTAATGAATTACGAACGATACTTCGATCTCACAAGTTTGCTCGCATATGTTTTTGTTTGCGACATCCTTTTGCAGTAGTGTTAGAGCTACCCGCACCTATAACATATTATCATGGATGAATACACCAAAGAACTGAAAGATGAGTGCGCTATTACTTGTCCTACAACCAAATTGGAATTTTCAACCGAATTGGAGGATATCGAAGAATATCGGGAAGTACTTAAGACCTTAGCTGTATTAGGTAAAACGAAAGAATGTCTAGGACAGAATTTCTCCCTAACAGATATAACTAAACTATCTGAGAAGGACGTAAAACGTTTACATAGTAGATACCAGGTCGTAGTAGCAAATCAAATAACAGTACACTTAGTAGATGGCGTACTACGTCTAGCTACTCGCGCAGTCTCATACGTAGCTACACTAGACAACCAACAAGCACTGCTTAAGGATCTACAAGAAAACCAATTAGCCCGCAATGAGATATCTATGGCGGCTGGTCGATTAGCACTTAAACACGGTCGATTTGTAGCTCTAGCTAGCGTCTTGTTCAATGTAGCTGATCACATAGTCGTTCCTAGTACGCCTATTAAACATTCGCAAGTAACTACTATATCGAATCGAGATGGAGGAACAGACGGATCAGATAACTGCGGAGACTCAAAAGAGAGAGATTACACGTGAAAGTGAATTATCTAAAGAAATCGACGTAGATGAAAGTTGGACTACAAACATACCTACTATAGCAGTTATTGGTATGGGCGCTGTATTGTTTGGCGCATGCTATCAAATAACAGGATGCTTAGTAAATGGTGCACTACGTCTAGCTACTCGCGCAGTCGCATACGTAGTTCCACTAGATGACCAACAAGCACTGGTTAAGGATCTACAAGAAGACCAACTAGTCCGCAATGAGATATATACTGCGGCTGGTCTATTAGCACTTAAAGCAGTTCGATTCGTGGCTCTAGCTAGTGCTTCGTTCCATGTAGCTAATCACATAGTCGTTCCTAGTACTCCTATTAAACATTCGCAAGTAACTACTATATCGAATCGAGATGGAGGAACAGACGGATCAGATAACTGCGAATCCACCAAAAACAACACCAACTAAAGTAAAAGATCCAAAGAGGGTTGCTGCTGGGAAAGCACTAGCACTAAGTAATAAACTTGCTAGAGAGGCTCAAAAGAGAGAGATTTCGCGTGAAAGTGAATTATCTAAAGAAACCGACGTAGATGAAAGTTGGACTAGAAACATATCCACTAATACTACTATCGCAGTTATTGGTACGGGTGCCGCATTGTTTGGCGCGTACTATCAATACAGAAGATATGGAGACGACACTTCTAAGAACATTAGTCCTATACGACCCGCGAGTCCGATAAAGACTACGGTACCAGATATGGAGTAACAATTAAAGACTAGAGATATACGATATATATTAGGATGGATAAAGAATTGACGAAAATAGCGACCGATGCTGCTATGATAACGGGAATCGCTACTGGTATTGGTTGGATCGTAAAAAAGGTTACCAAGGAATCTATGCTTAGTGATCCTTCTACTTCTATTATAAATTACGTGAAGTGGACTGCAGTAATAGCTGGTAGCATATATGCAAAACAATATCTCGAGAAACAAAAGGCCAAACCATAATGGCTGCAGCTGGCGCAATGATGCTATTCACGGCGATTGTAAACGCAGCGGCATTCACTGGTGGTGGAGTGGTTGCTAGGATGTTTGGTGGAAAAGATGAAACTGCTAATATAGAACGAGAGAGACATGATAGGGCAATGGAAAAATTCGATGCTGCTAGGGAGGCATATATCGAAGAACGTCAAAAATTGTCCGATTGGACGCGCAAACATGAAGTCGCCGAACGCGATGCTCATAATAACCAACTCGATATCAACCGAGCTTTCGTGCGCTCCCATAAGTTACGTCAGGCACTGAAACGACTCGAAGCAATGAAAGAACCTCGTTTATCCGACTACTATCAACCCTCCAACGCACAGAAGACTGGTGAGTTGATTTTCGTTGGTAGTGGATGCCAGTTGGTGGATACGCTATTAGTCGATATGCTTTTTAAAAAACGAGAATTTTTACGATCGACGAGATACTAAAAAAGAATAAGAACTAGTTGGTTAGATAAGTTCTTATTCTTTTTTTCTGCTTGTTAAAGGTTAGAATACATAGATATATAATGGATGCTAAACTTGCGAATATCTTCTATGGTCCTATGGGCTATTGGAAAGGTTATGCCGCAATTGGTAAGTTATCGGTGGCTGCAAAGGTATCGGAAGATGTAGCCAAGGGTTGGTTAGAGAAACAAGCCATGTGGCAAATATATCTATCACCACCACACTATATTCCACGACCACATTGGACTGTATCGAAACCTAATGAAGTTCATCAAGCTGATTTGATTTTTCTACCTCACGATCGACCTGGACGTGGAAGGAAACTATATAAGTATGCTTTGGTGGTAATCGATGTAGCTTCTAGATATAAAGAGGCTGAACCTTTAGCATCGAAAGATAGTGGTGAAGTGTCTGCAGCATTTGATCGGATCTACAAACGTAGTCCACTAGAATGGCCAAAAACATTGCAAGTCGATCCTGGTAGAGAATTCATGGGACGTATGTCTGAAACATTAGAACTACGTGGTACAAAAGTTCAACGAGGTGAAGCCGGTCATCATAGGGCACAAAGTTTTGTCGAACGAGCAAATAGAACGATAGCTGAAAGATTATTTGGATATCAATATGCAAAAGAGATGGTACTTACATCTGAAGGATCGGATGCGCGTAGTAGAGAATGGGTATTGAGGCTTCCTGATGTTATCAAGGCTATGAACAATGAAGTTACTCGACTAACAGGTAAGGAACCTTCAAATTCTATAGAGGCACAACAAGTAAACATAAAGACTCCTACATATTCTCGAATTATTGGATTGAAAGAAAAGCGACTACCATTCGATGTTTTAGTTCGATATCTATACTCACCGGGAGAATTGGAAGGTGGAGTAAAACGAGCAACTGATCCTGTATGGAGTTTACAGACATATTATATTTCTCGAAATGTGGTATCTTCAAATCAACCAGTTCTATACTATTTAGGAAAAGATGCACCAAAGCGAGGGTTCGTTCGTGAAGAGATACAAGTGATACCACCAGATACAGAACTACCACCAAAAGGTATTCTAAGATAGAAGCAACTCACAAATAAAGTCGTCTATATCTTCATCCTCTGTAATGACGTTTTTACTGTTGTATGATAGTGTATCAACTACGTTTGATAGTATATTGCTAATAAAACCATCTAATTCTTCATCCTCTGGAAAAACGTCTCCATGACCGTAGGCTATTGTATCTATTCCGTTTGCTGAAATCCATCTCTTACTATCGAATGGTGATAGAGATACTTTGTTCATATGCATACCATACATCTTATGACCTTCACTTCGAAGCATATTCATTCCATGTTTGAATACTTTCTTATCCATCAAGCACTCCTTATATTGATCATGACGAATACGATGTTTCACTACTGACTTCTTGGTACCTTTAGCTCTACGAATCTCGCCACCATCTACTTTCAATATAGAATAGAGCTTCGATCGTAGTCCGACATATTCTACAATTGGAATACCTCCACATTCGTCTTTCATTTTACCAAGTACTTTCTTGTTGTCGATACTATACAGCGGATGGTCTCTGTTGTAGTTACTAGTATCATATAGATGTTTATGAGTTGCCATGTCTGCATAGATATCTTCAGTTTTAATGTGTAGTAGTAGGCTATCGGTATCGGTATAAAGTAGATTACAGAGTTGTCCATATTGCTTCTTGATCTCATTGTAGTAGAAGTCATACATCAGATACTTTGATAGATCTAGAATTGACATTCCAACATATATGGGGCGGTTTAGCAATAGCCTACTTTTGTAGTTACGTACCGCGGCAAGATCATCATCGAAAATTGTGGATCGAGCATAACTAGGTTTATTCAATAGACGTTGTAGCTTGTTTCCTTCTGATGCGCGCACTAATTGGATATCTACACGCTTACGTAGATTCTCCATTGTTTTTCCAAATACGCTATTGTTCATCAGTTTGTATAGATCCTGCTTGAAGATGCTCTTCGCTTGTTTTCGTAACTCTGTATTCATTTGTATATATGGTTCCATCCATGGTGATTGGTCGAATCGTAATGCCCTGTGGATTTTTTTCAAGCGCATACCAAGAGATAGATACAGTTGTAGGTTGCGGTAGTGTAGCACATATCGTTCTTTGTTATATAGATTAGGTACAAGTTTTTCTACTTTCAAAGATCCATTACCTTTATATAGTTCCTCAAATAGATTGATCTGATACTCTGAGAACAAATCTTTATTCACCTGAATTCTCTCGGGAGCTAGTGGATAGTCGTTGTGCGTATCGTGAAGTTCTCGAGGATATTCGAGATCGACTTCAAGGATATAACCCTTATCTAAATCCATTGCGTGATTGGTTATTTGTTCTTCTGTTGGTGTATACCACTCAAATCCTCCTGTTGGTAGATATTGACTCATGGCCCAACCATATAGATTATTGGCGTCAAGATAGAGTATGTGGCTATTTGGCTTATTGGGATCAAAATCCGGTATACTTTGGTTATTTGCTTTGGCATAACGCTGTGATACCATGGATATACCACCGCGTAGACCTTTCTCAATGAATAAATACATGTCGTAGTCAGTTAATAGTTCAAGTTCCACTCCTGTTTTCTTTAATAAAGCGTCCCATGAAAGACCTGGACTCGTATAATAATGTGCGGGATCTAATCCATAGTTTTGCATACATGTTGTACGAAAGTCCTCGAACACATCTGCTAGAAGAAGTTTGTAGATAAAGATCATGATAATAACCTAATGTCTTACAATCAAATACGTTCCAAACTTTTATTGCATGTTCGTAATCTTCATCGGATATGTCCTCTAGAGTTAGTTTACTATAGAACGCATCTTTCGGTGGTAGAGAAGTCTCTGCAAATCTATCCCACGAATCCATGTACTCATATGGATATACTCCTTTACGAGTTAATAGATTGGCTTTCTCTTGATTAGATGTATATTTTACAATTTGTTGGAATGTGTCTGATTCTGAACTTGATACCAATGTACTAAGAGATGATGGTAGAAATTGAAAGCTATCAATGAATCTTAGGTTACCAAGTGAGAATGAAATGTATTTCTCCATATTGTTTGGAATACAAGATATCTTACCTAATGTTATGGATATGGATTGCATTATTAGGTGAGCATCATATCCACGAAGATTATGGAATACGACTGGGATGGTAGGAAAAACACGTAATTTTAGATTGCAGGTATTGTGTGCGGCACCTCGAAACTCGCCTGTGATGTGACAATGATCACGTACTCTATCTTTACCAACCAAGGGCTTCTGACAGATATGACAAATCGTTGCGTTATTGTAAGCCTCATAGTCTTTCCATGACATACATAGTGGTTTAGCCTTTTGGGCTTTGATCTTCGCCTCTTCCTCTTGTATACATCGTAGAAAACGTTCAATAGTATCCCTGCCTCTATATAGTACTGGTGGTTCGCTATGACCATCGGAACGTACGACTATATAGCAAAATCCACAAGGAATGTGTTCCTCTGTTTTAAGCGTGTTACTCTTCTTTAGGCCTTGATCAGGTCCTTCGATCTTAGTGGTCAATGCCTCGAGATCTGCATAGATAATGTACGGTACTTTAAGTTGTTTGTGTATATTCTGAAACGAAACTTTGTCGTTCTTATTGGTAGGCATTTCAATGCGTATGGCCCTGTCATTGATACCATTACACTCAGGAATATGATTCTCAAGTAGAGTTTCTGTGGTATATCCATGTAAGCATCGTTCGCAGAAGTGTTTCCTACATTAATTTTATGTTTCGTTTGATCAAATAGGAGTTTGTTGAAGTCCTTTATCAAACAGTAGTGTTGCTTACCACTCTTTGGGCACTCTACAAGTAGTAGATGAACGTACTTCGAAAAAGTCTTCTTTGAGATGCGATATATGATTAAGCACTTTTCCTTTGGGTCCCAACCATATACATTAATAGAAATGTTGTTTTGCTTCTCCAAAAGTGGTATTTGCGATATTGGTGTTGGTGAGTCCACCCCATTGGATTTCACCATATCTATCTGATACTTTGATGTCCTCTGAGGATCTTTCTTAACTGGAAACATTGCTGCGCATATCGACCAAAGTGCACAGTGGTCGTCTTTGTTGTTCACATTGATCACGGCTTTCTTATTCGCTATTTCTGGAGGTAGTGGTAAATATGAACCTCCACGTAGTGGTTGGTATCTAGCGATGTTTAACCATAGAATGTTGACTCTATCTATGACCCAATTTGATCCACGACTGATCCACTTCTCAATTTGGTTGTATATCTGAGCATGTGCTTCTACTATTACACTATGGATCCCCGCATCGTTGGTCAAAACAGATTGCACGCTATAGAAGGTGGCTGTCTCATATATGTAACCATCAGGTTTATCAAGTACGAAAGTTATGTTTAAAGCTAATTGGGCCTTAAAGGTATTGTGGTTTTGTAGCTCTTCCTTAAACTTTTCGGTAGTTTGTTTACGTACACCGGCAAGGAAAACACCTGGATCCGCTCCCATAGGATTATCATCGGGAACATCCATCTTCCATCCGCGTAAATAATTCTTTAAAGGACGTACTCGGACAAATGTTAGTATATGCTCAGCCATGATATAATACCTTATTAACAACACTCCTCTAATAGGTCGTTGAAATGTAATAAATTCACTATAAACCAAATGTTCACTTGTCTAATCTGTGTGGTATTAATACGTACTAAGATAACAGCATACGTTAATATTGTGAAGTAGAGAATGTATGTTAGTACCATGGATGGATATACTGTAAACTAATCGTTCCTTTAATAGGTGTTAAAATGTAATAAATGTAATAAATGTAATAGGACAGATATACTGTATAATATCGTTCCTCTAATAGGGTGTTGAAATGTAATAAATTCACAATAAACCAAGTGTTCGAACAAATGTTAATATATGCTCATCATTGATGTAATACCTCATAACTACACTACTTTAATAAAACGTAAAAATACAATAAATGAACTATAGTAGTAAACACAATGTGGGGGTTTGGCGCAATTGCAATAAAATGCAACGAACACATACTACCAAGTAGTAAAACTTGTTACATTTTTGTTGTTGTTTTCATCTAATGGACCCCGAACGAAGTGAGGGCTGAACGAAGTGAGGATAGTCCATTAGATGAAAAAAACAACGAAAACGTAACAATTTTTACTACTTGGTAGCATGTGTTCGTTGCACTTTGTTGGAATTGCGCCAAACCCCCCATTGTATATACTACTCCGTGCCTAGAACATTGGCAAACGTACCAAACTTTAGGAGTGCCGTGCCCGTAATGCTTGTCATGTAAACCGTGGGCTAATAAGATTGCATGGTTTGGTTTTGCGTTTTCTTAGCTTTTCTATTGGCTGTGAAATATGTTTTGTAATTATCAGCCAATCAAGTTCTAAACTAAAACCAAATATTGTTTGGGTCCGTCACGCAATCAATTTTCGTGTTGGCGAGAGTTATCCACGATTGCGTTTAGTTTTCCTCGTGATTGGTTCAAGTGAAACCAAGGCACGAATTACTTCAGTTCGTGATTGGCTCATTGCGTTTTTATTTGCTGCTGTAATTGGCTCTGTAATTAGTTTGGTTTTGGTCTCACGACACTCTATTGAAACGAAAACCACTCTATGCGCACACTATGCTAACACAATTGATGTTTCATACCGTGTATAGTTAACAATTATTCACCGCCGAAGCGGCTCGGTAAATATCCACCACTATTCATCGACACTGAGGTGCATAATTGTTTTAGTATATGCCACACTTCAGGTGAATAGCCAATACTAAATAGTTATTTTATTTTGGTGTCAAATGGACAAAAATTCGTGCGAGGTGATCGCTGCTTCACTCGGAGGTGAATATGTTCACTGTTTGAGTAGCCAATCAGAGCGCGCGAAAAGTGAATTCACTGGTGTGGTATATACTAATACTTAATATTCATAATTATTCTTGTCTTAAACTAATTAAGAATGAATTATGTTTACTTATGTAGATTACATTCTGTCATCGATTATCAATTGAACTTGTGCGCCACCATGATAAATCTAGCATGGTCCTCAGTCCCTTCTCTGAATGTACAACATGATGACAAACACTAAAAAGGTGATTATATAATTTCTCTTTAAAAGATCTGACAGATATTGCAGATTTATTTTGTTGGATTTGATTATCGCTATCATCATCATTCAACCATAATAATTCTTCTTTTAACGATAACCACTACCTTCAGATTCACGGCACAGCCATGGGCACTAGAATGGCCCCTACTTTTGCCAATCTGTTTCTTGGTTTTTTCGAAGCCAACGCCCTGGTAAACGCTCCATCTCAACCACATACTTGGCTTCGATATATCGATGATATTTTTATGATCTGGACCGAAGGTCCAGACAACCTAAAAATATTCATCGATTATCTTAATGACATTCACCCTACCATCAAATTCACCAGCTCACACTCTTCTACTAACGTACCTTTCCTTGATGTTAATGTTTCTTTAAACAATGGTAATATCGAGACTGATCTCTATTCTAAACCCACAGATAAGCACCAGCATCTACTTTATTCATCTTGCCATCCACAACATACCAAAAAAGCCATCCCTTTTAGCTTAGCCCTCCGTTTACGACGTATCTGTTCTACTGACGAAGCTTTTAAGCACCGCACTGCTGAGCTTATCACATACCTCATTAAACGAGGCTATAACCGTTCCTTTCTTGCTAGACAAATACAACGCGCTGCCGACATCCCTCACGCTTTTGCTCTACAAACCAAAGACACACACAATTCTAACCGTATACCTTTTGTTATTACTTATAACCCATCACTCCCTCATATTTCGGAAATAATTAAGAAGAACTACAGCCTGCTACACTCCTCTGTCCGCTGCAAGAAAGTCTTTCAACACTTGCCACTTGTAGCCTTCAGACGCACCTCTAACCTCCGTGATTTACTAGTTAAAGCTAAACTCCCTTCTAACTCGACTGATCCTCAGCTCCCACCTGGCTCTTTCCGCTGTGGAAAGAACTGTTCTACTTGCCCCTACATCTGTGACGGACAAACCACTTATACTTTCTTCTCTACCGGTGAAAGACGCTCTATCAGAACTAATTTGACGTGTAACACAAAAAATCTAATCTACATGATTCAATGCAACCGCTGCAATTTACAATACATAGGTGAGACAAAACGACGTCTGAAAGACAGATTTAACGAACATCGACGGACCGTAGACAAGTCTAATAACATATCTAAACCTACTACAGCTGCTGAACATTTTCTCTCGACACCTAATCACACTGCTAATGACATGCAACTAATCCCCATCGAAAAAATGTTCTCTAATAGAGATTCAATTCGTAAGGCCAGAGAAGCTACTCTCATTACACAAGCTAGAACACTCGTACCTTATGGTCTCAACATCCGTGACGAGTCATACTAGCTGGTATATATATAACCTCATTATCTTGTTATTTCTATATTTATAGTGTCAATCATTTGTCATCTATTTCCTGTATTTCGTAACCCATATTTCTAGTTAGTCACGTTCGCCAATGTAATAACATTTCTTCATATTACCTGAAGAAGGCTGGTTTGGCCAGCCGAAATATCGTTATAAACCTCTAAAATTTACGTTGTGTCGGCTTTGCTATTTTTAGTTTTATGTATTCAGCCGATTAGATCAATCACTGATCCAACGTACACCAGCAGGATCGTCGTCCTCGGTTGCTTGCATTCTATTCATTATTATGTGCCGTTATAATTTACTCTGAGTCAGGACTGTAACTGATAGACCCGGCGGATTTCGTTTGAGAGGGAAAGTTACGGCAATGACTTATGGCACGATCACCGTATGGCACGATTACCGTATGGCACTGAAATGGATTACCCATTGTTTGTGTCCGTCTCGTCCAATCACAATACATAGTTATGGTATGGCATTTAAGAAATGAAACAGATCTTCCGTGTTTGCACAGGCTCATGGAAACCGAGGTAAGTTTGGGAGAATTCGAAAGCAGAACAAACACGAGACCGCAGGTCATTTCTGTAATAAAGTAATTCTTTTGATAAAAGAAGCACTTACGGTGCTTGTCTTACGGTGTGACGTCATTCCCATGTTTGCACCGGCTAATGAAAACATGGCTGTCAGGCAATCAGAACGCGCGTACTATCTAAATTATTTTATAAAGTTACATGAGTCACACCGCGGCAAAACGTTAACACATGCGCATGGTGAGCCTAGCGCACGCGTACCGCCAGCGGTTTCTTGCGCAAAGTGTTTTAGGTCAGTGAAATGTTTCCTCAAAAACAATCAAACTTCTTTAAAGCATAGCCTAACACTTTAACAGGTTGACGTTTTCTTAATTCTATTAACTGCGAGTTGACTAAGGGCGTGTTCGTTTGGGATATTCCGGAATAAGAATAGTCTGATTATTCTGCCTCCACTGAGGAGCACACAGAATGCATTCCTAGTATTCCAGAATAAGAATAGTCTGATTATTCTGCCTCCAGGAGCACACAGAATGCATTCCAAGTATTCCAGAATAAGAATAGTCCCAAACGAACGCGCCTTAAGTTAGAAAATTATTTATTAAAAACGTTTAAGTTCTCGGAAAATTTACCAAAACCTTTATTTCAATAATCTCCACCCAAGAGTCCCCGTTGTTATCGGCCAGCGGAGTATAACGTATTGCCGCGGTGCACACAGCGGTCAAACGTCTGCGCATGCGTCAAAAGTCTTGCAACAACAACATATTCCAAAACAAATTCAAAGCGAGCCGGCGGCCGTCACTGTTCACACACTCGTTTTCAAACCTTGAGAACTTTTTTGGTAAATTACGAAAAAAATTGGTAAACTCACAGTTTGAAGTTTGTTCAATTTCCCGTCGATTGTGAAAATAAAAAGCTTAACTTTCACGTATTTTTCTTAACTTTTGGGGGTAGAAGTTCACTGTAATATGTTTTAAGGTAAATTTTGCGCGGGAAATTCGTGCGGCCGCCCACCAGACTGACCGTAATACGCACGCGCAGACGTTTGACCGCTGTGTGGCCGCGGTGTGAGTTCAGTACGGTTACAGTACGGTTACAGTACAGATAGAGCAGATCTCGTATGAGTGGGACAAACTACAGCACTGACTACAGCACGGTCCCTGTAATGCATGCCGTGACGTTGAAATGGTATCCCTATTGTTTTTGGCCTGCTGATCCAATCAAATTACAGAGATACGGTACAGCACGGTGACGGTACGGTTATGGTAAGGCTACGGACACGCCGTAGTTTCTTCCACTCATGTTCCACTCTAGGGCAGATTTCGTATGAGTGGGACAAACTACAGCATGTCCGTAGCTTTACCGTAACCGTGCCGTAACTCTGTAATTTGATTTGATCAAAAAGACAAACACACTGAATAGGAAAACCATTTCAGTGTCACGGCATGCCGTACAGTAACCGTACCGCGGTCATTGCCGTAGTTTGTCGCACTCATACGAAATCCGCTCTACTGTCTTGCCGTATTTCTTTCCGACTCATACGAAATATTACTGCTACGTCAGGTATGTCTTGATATCAGTAAAATTTAAATCCTCCCCAGCCTTGAAAACCAGACGAGAACCAGTTCATCAGCTTTTGTCCAGTACTCTGAGAACTTCCAGCAAGTTGTCGATTTATCTCTCTCAGAAGTTGAGTCTGAAGTAGAATGGCCTTCTCCAGTTCTTTGGTTCTTTCAGAGGAGGATTAAAAAACAGGTTTAATGCTACTATTGACAAAAGTATTGAAGCCTAATTCCAGTACTAAAAACCGGAATCTATAAAACCGGATCAGAGAGTGATTAAAAACAGGTTTTAATGCTACTGTTGACCCAATTTTAATTTCCGGTATATAGAAACGTTTACGTTTATAGAAAATTGACTATAAAGCCTCGATTTCACTTAAAAAATAGGATTCAAATGCAGTTAAAACAAAATATACTGAGCTAGTCAGACTCTGCGCAGTTTCAGGATTTAATAATTTATTTTACTGAAAACTCAAAGAAGAAGACAATAAAACTAACCTTATTCTTTTAGATATACAATCTAATAGTATGTTTATTTACCAAAATGGTTTCAGGTTGGTAAAACCTTATCGGTTTGGTTTTACAAATCATGGGCGGCGGAGCGGTTTTAAACTTGGGGGGAGGGGAGGATCAGTCGAGGATCGATAATGAAGGTGCCCCCAGAAGTATTTATAATTAGAGTGTATATGCAATTTGGTGCATTTGGGAAGCAAAAGATGTGAAATTGGAACAGAAAGTAGACAATAGTAACTTCGCTTGCAACAGTCCAGTTTCGCAGTCAAGAATTACTGCTGGATGCGATGACTACAGACGCATATACTGAGAGTCTCAATGGGGTTAGCCGTCAGCCGTCAAATGTGTGTCTTAACATTTAACCGTCAACCGTCAAAATAAAATAAAAATTATACCGTCAAACCTGTATCATGTTTATGACGAAATTTAATAAATAAAGAAATCAGATGCATTTTTCCCCATTACAAGGGTCTTACAAAAGCTCTAGTTTTTACGAGAGTGCTGATCTTATATAAGACCATATAACAGAGTACTCGTGTACTGCTCGAAGAAAATCCAGTCGTATAATTTAATTTTCTAGCTGTTTTGTTTCAAATAACCGTCAACCGTCAAACCCGGCCCCTAAAAAATTAACCGTCAACATGGCGAATTTTTAACCATCAACCGTCCAAGCAACCTCTCCCCCCATTGAGACCATATTTACTCAACGTTGGTTTCATTGTGATGTTAAATATTCATATATACCAGCGGCAAGATGGGTTATTCACCACTCTATGTATTGTATCTGTTGGTATTTGGTTATTCACCACTCTATGTATTGTATCTGTTGGTATTTGGTTATTCACCACTCTATGTATTGTATTTGTTGGTATTTGGTTATTCACCACTCTATGTATTGTATTTGTTGGTATTTGGTTATTCACCACTCTATGTATTGTATCTGTTGGTATTTGGTTATTCACCACTCTATGTATTGTATTTGTTGGTATTTGGTTATTCACCACTCTATGTATTGTATCTGTTGGTATTTGGTTATTCACCACTCTATGTATTGTATTTGTTGGTATTTGGTTATTTACTACTCTATGTATTGTATCTGTTGGTATTTGGTTATTCACCACTCTATGTATTGTATTTGTTGGTATTTGGTTATTCACCACTCTATGTATTGTATTTGTTGGTATTTGGTTATTCACCACTCTATGTATTGTATTTGTTGGTATTTGGTTATTCACCACTCTATGTATTGTATCTGTTGGTATTTGGTTATTCACCACTCTATGTATTGTATCTGTTGGTATTTGGTTATTCACCACTCTATGTATTGTATTTGTTGGTATTTGGTTATTCACCACTCTATGTATTGTATTTGTTGGTATTTGGTTATTCACCACTCTATGTATTGTATCTGTTGGTATTTGGTTATTCACCACTCTATGTATTGTATTTGTTGGTATTTGGTTATTCACCACTCTATGTATTGTATTTGTTGGTATTTGGTTATTCACCACTCTATGTATTGTATTTGTTGGTATTTGGTTATTCACCACTCTATGTATTGTATCTGTTGGTATTTGGTTATTCACCACTCTATGTATTGTATCTGTTGGTATTTGGTTATTCACCACTCTATGTATTGTATTTGTTGGTATTTGGTTATTCACCACTCTATGTATTGTATCTGTTGGTATTTGGTTATTCACCACTCTATGTATTGTATTTGTTGGTATTTGGTTATTCACCACTCTATGTATTGTATTTGTTGGTATTTGGTTATTCACCACTCTATGTATTGTATCTGTTGGTATTTGGTTATTCACCACTCTATGTATTGTATTTGTTGGTATTTGGTTATTCACCACTCTATGTATTGTATCTGTTGGTATTTGGTTATTCACCACTCTATGTATTGTATTTGTTGGTATTTGGTTATTCACCACTCTATGTATTGTATTTGTTGGTATTTGGTTATTCACCACTCTATGTATTGTATCTGTTGGTATTTGGTTATTCACCACTCTATGTATTGTATTTGTTGGTATTTGGTTATTCACCACTCTATGTATTGTATTTGTTGGTATTTGGTTATTCACCACTCTATGTATTGTATTTGTTGGTATTTGGTTATTCACCACTCTATGTATTGTATTTGTTGGTATTTGGTTATTCACCACTCTATGTATTGTATTTGTTGGTATTTGGTTATTCACCACTCTATGTATTGTATTTGTTGGTATTTGGTTATTCACAACTCTATGTATTGTATTTGTTGGTATTTGGTTATTCACCACTCTATGTATTGTATTTGTTGGTATTTGGTTATTCACCACTCTATGTATTGTATTTGTTGGTATTTGGTTATTCACCACTCTATGTATTGTATCTGTTGGTATTTGGTTATTCACCACTCTATGTATTGTATTTGTTGGTATTTGGTTATTCACCACTCTATGTATTGTATTTGTTGGTATTTGGTTATTCACAACTCTATGTATTGTATTTGTTGGTATTTGGTTATTCACCACTCTATGTATTGTATCTGTTGGTATTTGGTTATTCACCACTCTATGTATTGTATCTGTTGGTATTTGGTTATTCACCACTCTATGTATTGTATTTGTTGGTATTTGGTTATTCACCACTCTATGTATTGTATTTGTTGGTATTTGGTTACTCACCACTCTATGTATTGTATTTGTTGGTATTTGGTTATTCACCACTCTATGTATTGTATTTGTTGGTATTTGGTTACTCACCACTCTATGTATTGTATTTGTTGGTATTTGGTTATTCACCACTCTATGTATTGTATTTGTTGGTATTTGGTTATTCACCACTCTATGTATTGTATTTGTTGGTATTTGGTTATTCACCACTCTATGTATTGTATTTGTTGGTATTTGGTTATTCACAACTCTATGTATTGTATCTGTTGGTATTTGGTTATTCACCACTCTATGTATTGTATCTGTTGGTATTTGGTTATTCACCACTCTATGTATTGTATTTGTTGGTATTTGGTTATTCACCACTCTATGTATTGTATTTGTTGGTATTTGGTTATTCACCACTCTATGTATTGTATTTGTTGGTATTTGGTTATTCACAACTCTATGTATTGTATCTGTTGGTATTTGGTTATTCACCACTCTATGTATTGTATTTGTTGGTATTTGGTTATTCACAACTCTATGTATTGTATCTGTTGGTATTTGGTTATTCACCACTCTATGTATTGTATCTGTTGGTATTTGGTTATTCACCACTCTATGTATTGTATTTGTTGGTATTTGGTTATTCACCACTCTATGTATTGTATTTGTTGGTATTTGGTTATTCACCACTCTATGTATTGTATTTGTTGGTATTTGGTTATTCACCACTCTATGTATTGTATCTGTTGGTATTTGGTTATTCACCACTCTATGTATTGTATCTGTTGGTATTTGGTTATTCACCACTCTATGTATTGTATTTGTTGGTATTTGGTTATTCACAACTCTATGTATTGTATTTGTTGGTATTTGGTTATTCACCACTCTATGTATTGTATCTGTTGGTATTTGGTTATTCACCACTCTATGTATTGTATTTGTTGGTATTTGGTTATTCACCACTCTATGTATTGTATTTGTTGGTATTTGGTTATTCACCACTCTATGTATTGTATTTGTTGGTATTTGGTTATTCACAACTCTATGTATTGTATTTGTTGGTATTTGGTTATTCACCACTCTATGTATTGTATTTGTTGGTATTTGGTTATTCACCACTCTATGTATTGTATTTGTTGGTATTTGGTTATTCACCACTCTATGTATTGTATCTGTTGGTATTTGGTTATTCACCACTCTATGTATTGTATCTGTTGGTATTTGGTTATTCACCACTCTATGTATTGTATTTGTTGGTATTTGGTTATTCACAACTCTATGTATTGTATTTGTTGGTATTTGTGAATATTTTACGTTGAGTAAATGCGTCTGTAGTCATCGCATCCAGCGGTAATTCTTGCCGGAATGCGAAACGGATCTATTGGGTTTCTGCTATTTTAGCATTTTCTCACTTAGTAAAAGGTGAACAAAAAGGAAACCAGTTCACTCCGGAAGGCAATATATATAACGTTTTTTTTTTTTCACTATTCCTTTTCTTTTTTAAAGAGTTTGGGGCCGCTTTGGTAGACAATTTCAAGCGGGTCACGGTAGCTTGTTTTTGGAAGCCGCTTCCTTTCATTTGTCCCTTTTTTCATGTTAATAAACATCAAATTTGATCAAGAATAAACAGGTCGGGAAATATCATGAATTTACTACATCAACAGCTGTAAAAAGGTGACAAGAAAGTTCAGCATGCAGTAGCTATATGACCAAACATCTTCAACCTCGTACCTACCCTGAGAGCAGAGGTTCCTCGACCTCTTTCTGGCGTTGGGAAGTACAGGAATGTTTTTTTTTCACACGGCGGCCATGTTGGCTTGAAACAATAGATTTCCCACGTGTAGCCTCGTACTGAGCAGTTTCAGAACGAGTTCATGCGTGCAAAACAAAGGATTTTATACTCCTGGGATTAACATGGCCGCCGCGTGAATAAGGTCCATAGGAACCTCTGCCGGCACCTACAATTTTACATCCACATTTCTGGATGTAAACATTATGGTCTATATGTACGATAAACCAGTTTTAAACCGGTTTTCTTCTTAGCTGTTACGTTATTATGTGCATGACATCAAGCATTAAAACTTTTTTCAAAGAACATGCACGGGCTCAATATTTTCAACCAATTTGGCTGTTGCAAACGTTATGCCTGTGTCATTGTTGCGCATGCTCAATAGAAAAACGTCGCGGGCGCGTTTCGCTGGATGGATTGAGAGGAAATTCTAAAAACGGCCGCATCCTCTTTTTTTATCCGAACGATAAACATGTAAATCTACGGAAAAACTTCCTTTATCAAAACATGACTGTGAACAACTTTATGTTCTTCGATTTCAATCTGGAGCTTTTGTTTTCGATGTATAGATGGTCAACATCCTGATTTTGAGTGCAATTATAACCAAACAGTGCATTTGGCCTATCAGAATCGAGAAATCTTGTTGGGTATATATATAATTAAGCCGGAAACAAAACGGCTTCTTTGTTTTACTCACGGCCAGACTTGTTAGTTTGCTAATGATTTGTCCACACTTTTAAAGTCTAAACGCAAATTCAAGTTTCTTTGGAAACTTGCACAGACTTTTGATTTCTTATTTATTTATTTATGACATTCGGACACAAGGTCACGGCAGAAGAAACAGGACTCGAAGTCCCTTACAAGGTTTGCCTCCACGTTTAGTCCGCGATAGATACGACATTTCATTGAAAAAAGACGCACGATATCATCAGATATCATGAAAGAATACAATGCCTCAGTAATTCACTGAAGTTGAATTACCTTGCGTCGTTCTCGTCAATTTTGTCTTTCAGCTGCGCAAGCATGACTGGTATCCTGCGTTGATGATCAGAGTCGTCCTCTCTTGCCTTACCCAGCCCACAAACTGCTTCCCACAACTGAAGAAACAAACCAAGTACTGTAACAATAACTAAGACACTGACTGGGCACCGTCTATCGATCGATAAATAGTGCCCGCTGAGAGCGGAAGACACATTTGTGATGAAGAATAACGACAAATAAAGTGTGTCCGTCGAGGAACTATCGTGTGATAGTTGCCCGCGGAAATGTGATGTTCTTAAAACAAATATAAGCATTCGAGGGCTTATATGCTAGTTTTAATAACATCAAATTTCCGCGGGAAACTATCAGTCGATAGTTCCTCGACGGACACATTCTATTTGTATAATAGAAAGCGCATTGATTTGTATAATAGAGAGCGCGTTGATTTCCTTTGCGAGAGGTCATTGGTTCTACCGTCAGATCTCAGTTGTTCAAAGTCTAATTGGCGCTAATCCTGAAATTTCAATTGAGGATTGTGGTTCTTTTGTTAAAACTTGTCTTTCTTTATTTTATATATTAGGTTATAATTAGAAATACACTACTCATTTCTGAACAATCAATAGGTTTATAGGTACATAATCCTAAACTAAATGCATGTAGTCTACACGTTGGTAAATCCATTATCCTTAATCCTGGGTTAGATTAATCAGTGTTTGAACAAATGGGTCCAGGTTCGTAATATAACTAATTATGGGCTGCTGGGAAATAAACTTCAACCTTTAACTGCAATTGATGAGAAAATTAAAATCGTAGGGCTTCGAAGATCTCTATATATATAGCTAGGCTTTAAGCCTAGCGATTCTTCATCTACATGTGGCCATGGGTTAATGGAAGCTTAAAAAGGAACCGCAAATACGGTAGTTCTATGAAAATGAACAACGGATTCGCATTTCCTAAAAAATGTTGTTTCTTTATGTTTCACTGCATGGCGTAAATGGAATTCTAGTACTTTTATCTCAAATGGAATGTAGTACCTTTTCCGCAGTGGTCTTTGGCTTGTTTGGAAATTCCACGTGTTCTTTGATTCTTAGCCTTCTAAGAAGCCACTTTGGTAATGATTCTTCCAACTCTAGAAGATGCTCCACCTTTTGCACAAGAACGTTGATAACAATTACAAACCTTATCATTTGAATGGTCACACTTTGGGTTTTCATCCACCTTTTGCACAAGAACGTTGATAACAATTACAAAAGAAATGTATTCATCAACCCTTATCATTTATAATAATTATAATAATAAACTTTATTAAATGTTCCTCAAGGGGCATTTCAACATCCAATTACAAAATAGTATATAATTTTAAAATATCTAAATGTATAAATAAATAAATAAATAAAAATCTTGTTATAATTAAAATTCTATGATAGGGATGTGATTCGATCAGACTGAGATAGCTAAAAAAAAATCCAACATTGCCCTTCTTAGCTCTTTCTTAAATTTACCCAGAGACGTTATTATCTTCAGATTTTCATAATTTGAATGGTCACACTTTGGGTTTTTATTCACCTTTTGCACAAGAACGTTGATAACAATTACAAAAGAAATGTATTCATCAGCCCTTATCATTTGAATGGTCACACTTTGGGTTTTCATCCAAAACACTCAAAAATAAATAATAAATTAATAACAATAAAGATCATACAGAGAATGGACTCATCAAGACATTTTATTTGAATGGTCACACTTTGGGTTTTCGTCCACAGACTCAAAAGTTACAGCAAATCATAAAATAAACAGTACCAAGCGAATGGACTCATCAAGACATTTCATTTCAATGGTCACACTTTGGGTTTTTATTCACAGACTCAAGTTACAGCAAATCACAATATAAAAAGTACCAAAAACATTACTCATCAAGACATTTCATTTCAATGGTCACACTTTGGGCTTTCATCCACAGACTCAAAAGTTACAACAAATCATAAAATAAACATTAGCAAGAGAATGTACTCATCAAGACATTTCATTTGAATGGTCACACTTTGGGTTTACATCCACAAAACGCAAACGTTACAACAAATCACAAAATAAACATTACCAAAAGAATATACTCATCAATATATTTTACTATATCCATAAACTAACAAGCTCAACCAATTATAAAATCTGCATAACCAAATTTATTATATGGACATGAGTGTTTTACTAAGAAATAAACCACTCATGAGGATACGAACGTACATTCATGTATTGAGTATTTCCCATACACTCACGAGTGAAAACATCAATAACGTCACGTTTGACGCCTTTTGGACAACAAAAATTGTGAGCAGATTTGTGAAAATCATAGAAGAAGATGTAAACAACTTAAATGAGCAGCAACAGTTCAAGTGCAACATTTTTCGAGAAAAAGAGCAAAATAAGATCTAGAACTCTCTAAGGATGTTCTCGTCCGAAATGAATAGACAATAAGAGAACCCGAGGAAATTATACCAGCTAGCTAGAAGAGCTTCGAAAGAAAATAAACAAGTTTGTATACTTACTGCATGTAGTAGACTAATTAAGTAAAAGGAATAGATAAGAGTTATTAGAGCAGTTTAATTGTCCATATAATAAAAAGAAAATTACACGGTAGTTTGAAGATATGACGTCCAAAACAGTTCATTCATTGGCAGCGCTTACTCGTGAAATGTTTTGACTCTCGAGGATAAACTTCACTCTTCAAACCACCGGGCTATACCTCTATATAGGTTTATCGATACCTGGATTCTGTATTGTTCAACCACGGCACACTGGCGAATACTATCGATATCACCAACAGCGAGTCCAATCTGTGAACCACCGTTGACATTAAAACAATCGTTGTTAGCTTTAATTGAGGGGAGGTTTGGGGGTACGACAACATGGCGGTGGAATCACAAGCCTGGGAACGACGACGCGGCCAATGCACTAATCTAATAAGGAAACGTAAATTCTCCTTACGCGCACGACCAATAATGGCCTAACCAGTGAGAAACCGAATGACTGTTACAATGGTAAATACCTTTCAACCAATTAGAGTTCTTGTTATATCGTCGTTATAATATAATAATATTCTCTCTGGGAGTGAAAGGGGAGAATTCAACAATTTGGGTGGCTGTTTCATAATGTTTTTATCGTTTAGTTGCCAATACTTCTCAAGCCTTGGCCAAACGAGTCCAACATCGCAATTCGACATTGTCGCATGCATGTTGTACTCGTTTGCCACCATGTTGGATGATGTTGGACGAAGTTTGATTCTGTCAAACATTCTGTCCAACATCGTACATCATGTCTTTGTTTGGTTCGCTTGGACAGCTTGTATAACATTATTGGCTTCGCGTACGCGCATAATAGCCTGCGCAGCGGTCCTAGGGTGGGTAGGGAGGAGAGGAAGAGTGGGAGTGGGGAAGAGGGAAAGAAGAAAGGGCCTGCAACGAAACCCATGTTTTTTTTCATATTAACGTTCAGATTCTGGACTCTAAATTCCGATTTGCTAAAGACGTGTCACTCACGTTAATTAGGATTATAATAGACCCGCCTCTAGTATTTCATAATAACAAATAATTTACAGTTCCGTCGACATAACTCCTAAGGGGGCGGGGGTGGGGTGGGGGATTCGTTTTCAGTGAGTCGCGTCGAAGATACATGAAGCAAGCGGGGAAAAAATCCAACCTCGATTCCATGCGTCAGCAGACAAAAGGACCTTACGGAGAGATGGGGATCGGACCTTTCCTGTTGACGGGCCTGCTTTGCTTTGTTTTGCTTTGCTCATTCTTGTCTACAATGTTTTACGTTGTTAGACTCGTTTGACCAGGGCTTAAGATGCCAATTAATATTCCACTATATTCCAACACAAAACACAAAATAAACTCTTAAACGAACTCTATTTAATCTTCTTTACTTTCCATTGTATGGTCTTCCCAAGCACCTGATGCAGCACTTACAGTATGTACTTAATTGCGCTGCGCGACTCGTCACCTTGTCTCGCAAGGCCGAACATATCACACCTGTCCTTATTGAATTGCATTGGCTTCCAGTTGAGCAGCGCGTAATATTTAAGATTTTATTATACACTTTTAAGGTAGTTAATGGTCTGACACCGGCGTACTTGAGTGACCAAATTGCTTCATATGTACCAACAAGAAATTTAAGATCTGCCGATAAATTTCTACTTAGGCCTACAACTTATCGACTGAAAACGTATGGATCCGAGGGCGTTTGGTGTGCGCCGACTTTATGGAATGCGCTACCCATGGAGCTAAGGGCCATCTCGGTCGTAATTCTTAAATGTAAATTGAAGACACATCTTTTTAAATTAGTTTTTTATTAATTAGTTTTTAAGACATTGTAAATCGCATTTGGACTTGTAAGAAAACTGCGCTATATAAATTTTATATTTTACTATTTTTATTATTTTTGGGCATTTTAAGACTACAATGATAATGATAACTATTCAGTGCTGTAAATCTGGACTCAGATCCTGACGGCCCGATTAAACTAATTCACGATTAAGGCTAATCTTTACTTCGATTTACTAATTCGTCGGCCACTGATTTGGAATTAAAAACTCCTTGATTGATGATGAACGAGTAGTATCTTTTTACTATAGAGAAAGACACCTTTTACCAAGACAACCAAAATCCTTGGTTACAATTTAAACCAGGATTAACGCTAAACGGGCTTCGAGGAACTCAGGTCAGAAGAGGAAGGGTAAGCAAACATATTGGGGGAAAATGTAACCCCGGCATAACGTACCAGCATGTTCATCAGAATGATTGGCATTAGAATACAGAAGGACACGAACACGGAGTAGTTCAACACCTCGTATGTGATGTTGCTCTTCAAATACGTCGACTGGAAGTTCAGCTCTCCAAGTGTCATCACAAATGTCTTTACAACTGATTTCTGGAGAGTAGGAAACAAGCTCTGCGAGAAGAAAGAAAACCATCTTGTTCATAGGCCTAAGGTGAAGCATTTGAATTGAATAGCGAGGCATGCAGGTTGCGTTTTCTCACGAACAAGCTAGAACGAGTCTTCGATGGAGGTTCATTCGGGGGGAGAGGGGGTGGGGGGTCATCTTTTCTAATGCTAAATAGCTTAGAAGATTCCCCCGCATGAGCAGCCTCCATCGAGGACTCGTTTCAGCTCATCCGTGAGAATACGCAACCTGCCTATTAATGATAATGTTTACACAGGGTACTCTAATTCACTATTTTTACCTGGCAATCCTTTGTTTTTGCTAGGTTAGCCTCGCACTGAGGAAATACCAGAACGAGTTTAGCATAGCAAAAACAAAGGATTGCCTCGCTTTGAATCCAAGACATGACTATAAAAACAGCAAAGAAAGTACATACCAGGAGCTTTAGATATTTCAATTTACATAACTTTCAAACTGATTTACAAAATCAACAATGGTCAAATCTTTTGTTCTTGGAAAATTCTGATCAAATGTGGGCGGCATGGATAACGATGTTTATGAATGTGGTGGATAAGCATGCTCCATTAAAACAAAAAGAATCAGAACAAATAATTTACCGTGGCTAACAAAATAAATTATGGAAACTTCTGGAATGCTTATACTGCCTTACGAAACAAAGTTAATAACAGCTTAAGAAAAGCTAAGCGAACTTATTACAGTGAAGAAAAAAATAAAAATAAAGATGATCCCAAAGGCACGTGGAAAATAATAAATAGCCTAATGGGGCGGCAAACGGAATATCGAGTTATAAATGAAATCAAACACAACAATGTCGTTTAGAACTCCTGCTGAAATCGCCGAACTCTTTAACAACCACTTTGTTGAAATTGGTTCCAAACTCGCTGAAAATATTGAGCCAAGCGAATCACGGTTTAAAGACTACGTTAAGCAAGCAACATCTACATTCGAGTTTAGCTTAACAAACGAACAAAACTATTTAAGCTAATTGAAAAGCTATCATCTGCAAAGGCAACGGGCTTAGATGGAATCAGTCATTTCCAGCTCCCTTGCCTTTCTGATAAATGTAGTTATCGAAACCGGAAAAATCCCGTCTGAGTGGAAGAAAGCACGAGTTAGCCCACTACACAAAAACGGATCAAAAAGCGATATGGATAACTACAGACCAATTTCAATCCTTCCAGCAAAGTATTTGAGCGAATACTTTACGATCAAGTATATAACTATCTTTCTAAAGAAAATTTATTAACAAACAAGCAATTTGGCTTCAGGCGATTGCACTCAACAATGACTGCTTTGTTAAATTCCACTAATTCGTGGCTGGTAAACATGGATCGGGGTCTCTTTAATATTGTTATTTTACTTGACTTAAAGAAGGCCTTCGATACGGTTGACCATGGTTTATTACTAGACAAATTAAAACTTAATGGAATAAACCATAGCTCAATAAACCTATTAGAATCCTATTTATCTGAAAGAATGCAGTCATGTTCAGTGCAAAATGCTAAATCAAATGAACGATTAATCACATGTGGAATTCCACAGGGTACTATATTAGGCCCTTTGTTATTCCTCATTTATATAAATGATTTGCCAAATTGCTTGGAATCATCGACACCATGCCTATTCGCTGATGACACAAATTTGACAGTTAGTGGCTCAAATCTAGTTGATGTTGAATCAAGAGCAAACCGTGAACTCAAAACATCAGCCATTGGCTCAGAGCAAATAAGTTACATTTAAATGTTGCAAAAACTGAGTTTATCATGATTGGCTCGAGCCAACGCATATCTAATTTAGGCGAAACACCTATATTAAGAATTGGAAATGAGTTAGTAAAAAGAGTGCAACAAAGTAAAACAATTGGTGTCATTTAGATGAAAATCTAAAATGGAATGAACATACAAATTACATCACAAAAAAACATAGTTTCTGGCCTAGGGGCTCTAATTAAAAAGGGCTAGACCATTTGTATCCCAAACCATACTTATGAAAATTTACGACTCTCTCATTCAAACACACTTTGATTATTGTTGTGAAGTTTGGGATACACTTGGTAAAGTGTAATCAGACAAATTACAAATTCTCCAAAACAGAGCCGCTAGAATAATACTCGGCACAGATTATAATACCGGTTCTAGTAAGTGTTACCAATTCTAGGCTGGGATAAACTCGATGGGCGAAGGGCAAAAAGGAAAGCGATAATTATGCATAAAATAATAAATAGTCTAGCACCTGTTACCCTTTCTGAGCTGTATACAACGGTTGGAAGTTCAACGTGTTCTAATCTAAGAGGCGCCGATACCAAACTTCGTCTCCCACAGCCCCAAACCGAATATTTAAAGAAAAGACTTTCATACGACGGCGCGAAGCTGTGGAACGAATTACCACCACAGCTTAGCGAAATGAAGTATTTTGTTTCATTTAAGAAACAAATTGCACAAACCACCATGCTTGGTGACCGCTGAATTAACGATAATCAAAATATTTTAATTGGATTTTATTATAAATTTTAGCATTTAGTATCACACAATTGTATTTATATTTAGATTAACATTAGATTAGATTAGCATATTTTTATTAGGCACGGCTCTTATTGAAATCAGTTTTATTAATGTTACTGTTAAGATTCCGTGGATAAATAATAAAGATTGATTGATTGATTGTCTAACTCGATAACTAGTGTATAAGTCGATAACCTCACGGTTTATTTAGACTCTAGGCATTTCCTTCTGTGTTACTATATTTAGTATATTTTTGTAATAATAATAATAATATAATAAAAACAATTCTAACTAAATATAGAAAATGTAACTGGAAAAAAATCATTGTGAAATGTGAAATAAAGTATTGTATTGTATTGGCCACCAGGTGAAAAGAGTGAATAATATGGGATTAGTAAGTGAAAATAAAAGTTACATTAAATTAATAGTTGGTTTATACGTACAAAATTAAATCTCTTGATTAAAAGAATAATCAACAAAAGAAAACATATTATCAGAGTTTGGACATTAACGCGATAATGATGTTTCGAACATCTCCATCTAAAGAGGGCGGAGGAACAGAACAGGGAGGAGGGAGAATTGGAAATGAAATGTCCAGAAAAACTAGGGAGGAGGAAGAATTTAGCATACAGGGAGGAGGGAGAAAATGGGATCTACATACATGCTCTAGAGAGAAATATTAAAACTCACCAGGGAGGAGGGAGAAATGTCGGAAAAAAAATAGGGAGGAGTGAGATTTCACTACCCGTTCCTCTCCTCTCTCTAAACTAATAAAGTCCTTTGATGGCTGATATGTAAGTTTTTGTTTGCCACAGTTTGTTTTAGCCTTTGGTAGATACAAGTTTGAATTACTTCTGGTGATTGCAAGTACCAAGTATTTCGCTATTCATCTTGTTAGTTACTTCGTAAATATCCGATATCACTTTTTTAAATAAACATTATTAGTATATACCACACCAGTAAATATCACTTTTCGCGCGCTCAGATTGGCAACTCAAACAGTGAATATGATTTTATATTCACCTCCGAGCGAAGCAGCGATCACCTCACGCGAGGTTTTGTCCATTTGACAGAAAATAATATAACTATTTGGTGCTGGCAACAAAAGAAAAGAAAAAATATTATCAGAGTTTGGCAACTCAAACAGTGGATGTGATCTCATATTCACCTCCGAGCGAAGTAGCGATCACCTCGCGCGAGGTTTTGTCCATTTGACAGAAAATAATATAACTATTTGGTGCTGGCTATTCACCTGCAGTGTGGTATATACTGAAACAATTATTCACCTCAGTGTTGGTGAATATTTTTCCACCACACCACTATTCACCTCCACTTCGGTGAATAATTGTTAATTATTCAGCACAATCAGGCGGGAGGCGCCCGAGTCTAAACTTGGGGCGGCCTTCACTTCCTTGGAACCTGGAATAGTACTGGCTATCCAAACAATAGGCTACCCTGAAACAATACAATTTCCCCTAACCCTAAAACAATGAAGTTATTTGTCAGTGCAATCCAAATGGGGTCCAAAAAATGCAAGGTTTTGAGAGGTGAAGGCCCCCTGGGGCCTAAAATTCGCCTGCGGCAATTAAATGTGGCCTAATATTAAACATTATCTTACCATCCATGTGGGATAGTGTTTTTGAAAAGACCCGACGTGACGCCAGACATCTCCATAATCGAAATATTCTTACACGGCTAAACTGTTTTTCTATTTCTTTTATGAAACAGAAATGAGAAATGATAAAGAAAATCTAAATTTTGCTCCGTTGAAAACATAGCTTATGCAACCTGGTGCAAACACGAGTAACAACCAATCAGAGCGCACGTACTATTGAATCTGTTTTACGAGCCTCATGCAAAACACGGGTAACAGCCAATTAGAGTGCGCGTACTATTGAATTAATTTTATAACAATAATAATAATAACACTTTATTTAATGAGGATATGCAGATAAAGCTTACAATTGTTTCCACTGATCTGGTCCTCCTAACTATTATATATCAAGTTATAATATAGATACGATAGTACGCGCGCTCTGATTGGCTAAAAAGCCATGTTTTATCAGAGTATATAACATGGTTTGCCGTGTTTTATTGGGGGTTTCCTTTCATCGCGCGTGTAAATCTATATTATAAAACAGATAAAGAAGCCTTAGCCATGTTTTATAACTATCTTCGGCTTGTGCTTTAACATTTCTCTCATTTTCTCAAATGCCCATCGTGTTTTACGTATAGTTTAATAAACTCGCAGCAGTGTTTTATCAGATATAAAAACTGCCCGAGTTGAGTCTCATCTTATGAACTGAGATTTCCCGTAAGGGTCTTTTTAAGGACTTTCATTGTACGAGTGTGAGGGTCTTTATAAAGATTCACGGTTAAGCCCTTGGTTTCATGAGGATTGACTAGGAGGGTCTTTTTACGATTTTCACTGTACGAGTGTGGCCAACAAAGGAAAAAGGCCTCAACCATTAAGTTTTATATAGGGCCACACTCGTACAGTGAAAAGTTGTATAAAGACCCTTGCGTTTTATCGGGTATAAAGGAGCATGCACGTGCGTGATTCGCTTTATCTGATTGGACAAAATGCTCATGAATTATTCATGAGTTTTAAAACATGGCTAATGCTTCTTTATTTTTTAAATAGAAACATTATATAATTACATTATAAGACATAATAGATAATTATTTACCTACTAAAAAAAGGTGTATTTAAACGCAAAATAGAGCTTAGGACATTTAGAACATTTATAGTGGGTTAGGGTAGTAGTGGATAATACATAATTTGTGGAGGGCACACATTGTTGATTTGTGCCCGCGTAGTGCCATTTACGGCCCGAGCTCAGCGAGCACTACAAGGGCGCAAATAAATAATATGTCACGACAAAAGTCGTTTTATTATTATCAATATACAAGGCCAAACAATATCCAAATAACATTCTAAGTACAAGTGTGCAATGAATTCCAAGATTACTTCAAATATATTTAACTGTGGTTTCAACAAACTACGAATCCACTAAATCCACTAGGTACGTGACTGGATTAATTAAAAATAGCTGAAAAATAGCTGAAAAATCTCTGAAAATAATTATTTAACTTCGGCATATAATTTTCTTAGAACTTCATTTATATACTCAACTGGAGTAACAGTTGAGCTTTCGTTTCTCGCATCATTTATTGATTTTTTTAACACCCCAAGAAGTGGTGCTCTCGTATTCGTCCTTTAATCTTTTGACTTTGGTCACTTATGAATGATATGTAGCGATAACACAACCCTACGAATATCCAACTAGTATCACAACATGGATATTTATACTCGCGGCCATTATCAGCTGCGTAATAGTAGTAATGTTAGATGTTCTTTATCTCAGTAAGTACAAATAAAGACAGTCTTGTTCGCGGTTTCGTTGGTAACCTTACTGTGGATCTTTATATTCGCTCTTTTTGACGCTTACTGCTATTTCCACTCATTCAAAAGCAATTAAAAACCAACCGGTAGCCAAATTTACTCAGGATTCAAGGAAAAGAAAACAAGAAAGTACATGTAAGACTGCGAAGACTCAGTGGCGATGACTCTCGGGGCGTTACTGATTGCTTATATCCGTTTGACTATCGTATCATTTGTAGCCATTGTGGATGTGTCCAATTTTTTCAATGTCACGGGCATCCTATGGAACTTGACGGGCACCTTGTGGAATTCGATGGACATCCTGTGAAAACTGACGGGCATCCAGTGGAGCCTGATGGGCACCCTGTTCAACTTGACGGACACTCTGTACAACTTGATAGCCGGCACCCTGTGCAACTTTACATGCACCATGTGCAGCTTCATGGTCACCCTGTGCAACTTCATGGTCACCCTGTAGAAATTGACGATCACCCTATGGAACTTGATGGACACACTGTGGAACTTGATGGTTACGCTGTACAACTTGATGATCACATTGTGGAATTTGACGGTCACCCTGTGGAACTTGATGGACACCCTGTGGAACTTGATGGTTACCCTGTGCAACTTGATGATCACATTGTAGGATTTGACGGTCACCCTGTGGAATTTGATAGTCACCCTGTGGAACCTGATGGGGAACCTGATGGGAACCCTGTACAACTTGGTCACACTTTGGAATTAACGCCGGATCACACTGTGGAATTTGACGGTTATCCTGTGGAATTTGATGGTCACCCTGTGGAACCTGATAGGAACCCGGTACAACTTGATGGTCACAACAACAACAACAATTTATTTCCACAACAAAATCATACGTTATACAACAATACACTAACCCGCAAATAGCTAATCGAGGCGGGATAACATAAATATGTACAAGTATTGTTATTATAAATTTAAGGTGTATAGGTAGGTAATAAATGATTTGTTAAACTATACTGATGTACAGGAATAAAGTTTGGTGGATATTGCGCTAGTTTACTCTGATAATAGTTAATTTGAGCATGCATATATTCTACATTTTAGGTCTATATTCTATAATGTAGGTCACACTGTGCAACGTGATGGGCAACCTGAGGAATTTGATGGGCGCGCTATTGCAATTGATGCGTACGCAAACGGTTGCGTGATAGAACTTAATTAATTGGCATAGGACATAATTTGGTTGGTGGTGCTTCAAAACTATGTGGATGTGCCATTGATCGATAAGTGTAATTGAACTTGACAGGCGAACCTTGAAACCTTGAAACTCGATGAGCGTGACATAGGACATGAGGTAAGGGAAGTATGCAACTTGACAGGCGAACCTTGAAACTCGATGAGCGTGACATAGGACATGAGGTAAGGGTAGCATGGAACTTGACAGGCGAACCTTGAAACTCGATGAGCGTGACATAGGACATGAGGTAAGGGTAGCATGGAACTTGACAGGCGAACCTTGAAACTCGATGAGCGTGACATAGGACATGAGGTAAGGGAAGTATGCAACTTGACAGGCGAACTTTGAAACTCGATGAGCGTGACATAGGACATGAGGTAACGGTAGCATGGAACTTGACAGGCGAACCTTGAAACTCGATGAGCGTGACATAGGACATGAGGTAAGGGTAGCATGGAACTTGACAGGCGAACCTTGAAACTCGATGAGCGTGACATAGGACATGATGTAAGGGTAGCATAGAACTTGACAGACGAACCTTGAAACTCGATGAGCGTGACATAGGACATGAGGTAAGGGAAGAATGCAACTTGACAGGCGAACCAAAAGATATGTTCCAAAATACCGAAATGAAACTGGTGAGATTGTTTGAATCTCAAAGATCAAGAAATAGCATTACGTATATCGCTATATTGTCAACATACCGCTCCCCAGTTACAATAACTTTGGGGCCATATCCCCACCTTCGTAGGCCCGCCTCGAGATTATTGGATTGATGAGCTTGATGAATTACGTGGGTCTTCATTGAACAGGTGGGAAACTTGTGAAACAAAAGGAGAAAGAAATGGAAGCACTTGCAAGATCTTGACATCCCTGCAGTATCTACCACATCACGCTGTGACAAATCCAAACCAGCCAGGAAAGGTTAGAGTAGTGTTCAATGCAGCAGCCACACACCAAGGCACCTCCCAATGATCAACAAGTCACAGGACCTGATCTGCTGAATAGCCTAACAGGTATCATTATGAGCTACTTAAAGGATACAAGAAGAGTCATTAACGCTCAGCTTCACATCTTTGCGGATGTGTCTGAAAACGCATTTGGTGCCGTGGGATATCTGAGACATGCATGCACTTGAAGATTCTACATTTCACAGCTCGCTCGTGTTAGGCAAGGCAAGGCTGGCACCTGTTAAACCACTAACCATCCCAAGATTAGAGCTGCAAGCCGCAGTCATGGCAGTGAGAATGAGCGAAAATATCATGACGGAATTGTATATCAAACCAGAGCAGATAACATACTGGACCGATTCAATGACAGTTCTTCAGTAGAGAAATAGAGAACTCGATTCCATACGTTTGTAGCTAACAGAGTTGCTGAGCTCAGAGACACATCGGACCCAAACAGCTGGAAACATGTCCTAGGTCGTCTAAATGTCGCTGATGATTGCTCTAGAGGTCTGTCTGTGGAAGCACTTATAGAAGACAGCATATGGATTCATGGACCAGGTTTCCTTTCGCAAAACGAAAGCTGCTGGCCAAAGCAAAGGGTCTGTGAGCCCCCAGAAGAAGAAGATCCAGAGGCCAAAGCTGAAGTGTGGTCCGCTTTTGTCGGCAATGCTGACGATGATTTTCTTGATCCAAAGAAGGCATCAGCATGGCTTCACCTGCTAAGGGTAACGGCCTGGGTAGCAAGATTCGTGGTCAACCTCAAGAAAGCCAGGCAAGACTTTCCGTTAATCTCTGGACCACTCCGCGTGGAGGAAATCTAGAGTGCTGAAAGTATCTGGACTAAAAGGGCTCAAGCCCAAGCCTACTCAGATGATCTATCAAGATTAAAGACCAAATGGGAATTACACCGAAGCAGTCCCCTTCGTTCCTTGAATCCCTTCATCGACGAGAGGGACATTTTGCGCATTGGTAGTAGGATCAAGCACGCACCAATACCTCACGAGGCTAGACACCCTGCTATACTTCCCAAGAATCACCACATCACCATACTCATTGTGTCTGAATTGCATCAGAAACTCAAGCATTCAGGTATGAAACACATTATTTCAGAACTAAGACAAAAGTTCTGGATACCACAAGTGAGTCCAGTCGTGAAGAAAATTATCAAGTCCTGTCCCGTCTGCAAGAGAAACAGCAGTCAGCCAGTCCAACCCATAATGGCAAGTTTGCCACCTAGTAGATTGCAACCGTTCACCCCTCCTTTTTACAACACCGGCGTGGACTATTTTGGGCCTATGCTTGTTAAACAAGGAAGGTCAACTGGCAAGCGGTTTGGCTGTTTGTTTACCTGTCTCGTCACAAGAGGAATACATCTCGAGGTCGCCCACTCGTTAGATACAGACAGCTTTATCATGGGCCTTAGGCGAATGACTGGCAGAAGAAGAAAGCCAAGGCATATCTTCAGCAACAACGGCACTAATTTCGTAGGTGCACAGAGAGAGAGAGAGTTAAAGGAATGTCTAAACAGACTGGACCAGACAAAGATCACCGACACCTTGACGCAAGAGGGCATCCAGTGGACTTTCAACCCACCATCATCTCCTCACTTTGGTGGAGTATGGGAAAGACTTGTCATGTCAGCCAAGAAAGCCCTCAAAGTAACTCTAAATGGGCAACTAGTCAACGACGAAACTCTGCACACATTCCTGGTAGAAGTAGAAAGTCTGCTCAATAGTAGACCACTTACCCATGTCAGCGTTGATCCACAAGATCCCGAGCCAATAATCCCGAGCCAATAACCCCGAACCACTTCCTTATTGGCAGAAGCAGCCCTAACATTGCACCAGATGTCTTTGATGAGAGAGACTTAGTGCTGAGTGCTCTAGGGAAAGATGGAGACAAGCACAGACACTTACAGATCACTTCTGGAAAAGGTGGCTCCACGAATATGTGCCCAACCTAACAGAAAGAAGGAAATGGCAGGTTCCTGTCGCTAAATGAGCCATCAAGTCAGGAGATTTGGTGCTCGTTGTCGATGATAATCTGCCTCGTGGTCAGTGGAAGCTTGGTAGAGTCGTCCAGACCTTCAAAGGAGACGGCGGACACGTTCGCAGTGTGGAAGTTCGAACCAAGCAAGGAACATACTGGCGTCCAGTCATCAAGCTATGTCTGCTAGAAGCAAGCGAACACGTGCAGTCAGCGTGAAGACAGTGTGCTATCCTGCACAGGGGTGGCGATGTTGCCGACCGGACTGAACTCTATCAAGGAACATTTGTTAGCTTGTTTATTTGTAACCGTACCATCCCCCATAGAAGCATTAGTCCTCCTTTGTTAGTATTCGGGATTCCTGTGTAATAGGTACTAGTCCCACGGGTGAGAAGAGGAAGAAGCTCACATGTTGTATGTATGCAGGGTCGGTGAGAAGTGTGAAATAACGTTGAATTATCTTATCCATCGGGTGTCAACCACCGGTCTTTCGAACTCCTATCGTCGTCTTCCACAACATAACATCGATCGATTTTTTTAAACTGAAGTCCTTTTATGAGCTCTTTCATTTTAATAGGCGTGTAATTGGAAATGTACTCAGTAATTTGAGGTTATTTTTCTAAAACTGACAATCTTGTAGACTTCCTTTTGACTTTTTGAAAATACATGCACAGATGACGTCACGTTTTGCATGAAATGATTTCGTACTCTTTTTGTCGCTAATTATAAAACAAATAGATGTCATTCTAAAATGTTCTGCTAAACTGCGTGCAAGCTTCTCCATTTTTCGGCTCAATCCCGGTTTCTGGGAAACTACGCACCCACTCCTCCCTTAGACATGCATCGTTCTATTAATGATTAGCCATTAAAGGTTAGGGTGAAGTGTGGGGGAGGGGTGGGGATTTCCCAGAAACCGTGATTGATCCTATTTTTCTTGATCACTGTCCATGTTCTGTCGCTCTTTGTATATTTCTCAGAGCGAAGATTGGGAATCAGTCAAAACTTTCAATTAAGGGGTCTCTCCCGGGGAGTTTTTGGTTCGCCTGCAGCTTTCACTCGGCCACTAATAGAATGATACTGATAAAAGATGAAGAAAAATAAAGAGATGTCTATGTTCTTGTTATTTTATGTATGTAGTGATACTTTTATTGTGTTTGTTTATCCACAGGCAACCCAAGCTCTAATTTCGAGTTGTTGGTGTGTTTATTTGAGGCTTTGTATGGAAACTACTCAGCCTTGACCCAAGGCGTTCTGGCTGGTAATTCTTTTCTGATGGGATAATAAAATCCCTGTGGTTTGTACTGGTTTCTGACGTCACGGCCCATCAAGTCCCCAAAGAGCTGTGACGTCAGAAACCAGTTCAAACCACAGGGATCCCAATAACCCAATCAGAAAAAATACCAACCAGAACGCCTGGGACTAGGCTGGGAACTAATATAAACGGAGAAATTAAAATTACACATTTTACCATTATTGATAGGTTAAAATCAATGCGAGATCAGAAATGAAAAAAGCCCAAATCACTAACAAATGACAAAGGACAACAGATAGAGCTGTTAATTTGATTTGGTTTTAACCTATCAACAATGTTAAATTCATAATTGTCCCCATTTATAGAAGTTCCCATACAAAGCCTATATACTGACAAATAAACCAACAACTCGATATTAGAGCTTGGGTTGCCTGTGGTTTATCTCGTCATTTCAAATCTAATGATTCGAATAATTATAAGTGGTAGCATGCCATGAGGGAAATTAGTGATTAAGTTAGTGATTAAATTAGTGATTAAAAGGCGGAGGGATTTTTACAGATCCTCCCGAGGCTCGAGGGGAAATTTAATCACTAATTTCTCAAAATGTCATGCTATATCACTTTGTAATACTATTATCACCAAGGAACGTTGAGACGTTTAGTTTTCTCTGCCGAAACTAAAGACGTCGCAGTTGATTTGCTTTCGAAAACATTTTTATGCTTGATTGAGCGCCATTGATTGAATGACCCTAGCTTCTCCTGGGAACAAGCGTGTTGTTTATGAGAAGAATAACACTAAAATACAATGTAATTATGTGGTTGACTAAATTTCAAAGTTTAATTACGTCACGTTTATGGTTTTAAATATCCCACATGAAAGAAGTGGGTTTGAGAAATGAAGACCTTTCTTGAGCCATAAAATAGGTAAACAAGCATTGCGCCATAATCCGGCTATGTGCCAAGGGACAGTCCAATGTTCCCTCATCAGCGTGCATGCCCTTCTAATTTTCTCTCCTGCATGTCAATGAGAGAAAATTAGAACAAGTGGGCATGCTGATGAGGGAATTTAGAGATCAAAAGTCCCTGAACAAACAAAGAAAACCGAGGTGATCATGCTATTACGTAATATAAACCCGGAAGGAAATCTTTTATGGCTTTTAACAGAAGTTCTGGTAAA
This sequence comes from Actinernus sp. WN-2022, assembly GCA_030867875.1. Taxonomy (NCBI): domain Eukaryota; kingdom Metazoa; phylum Cnidaria; class Anthozoa; order Actiniaria; family Actinernidae; genus Actinernus; species Actinernus sp. WN-2022. The sequence continues at coordinate 49,309,452 of JAOWCC010001679.1, read as the reverse complement.
GCCCAAGTCAGTTATCATTGATTTCAAGGACAACTGAGTGGAAAATAAAATGACCGGCATAGGAAAAATGTTATTAACGTCTGCAATATTAGGAATCAAATTTTAATGACATCATTTAAGTCATAAGCCAATTCTAGATCCTTCTGCATAGCTGTTTTTATATCAACTCCACTTATTAACATATATTCCAATAAGATTGCAAGGATCAAATGTCTGAGGCCTGAAAAAAAATTACAAATTCAATGTTATGACGGCAATTTATTTTAAATCATTAGCACAATGTCCCTTGAATGACGTCATTTCAAGGATTTGTAATGCGTTTTAAACATAACAAGATGTCTGTACTGCACACAAATCAACGATTACTGGCCAGGGCTTATAAACACACTTACTTCGTGGCTTTCCTTCAGGATAATAAAGAACGTAATTGCAAAGGCCACCATGAAGATAAGTAACAACAGGCCAACCTGTCGGGGAGGGGCACAGTTAGAGGCAATCATTGTTGTTCACATAACCAAGCCACTGTTTGCACTATTACGTCACTTTTAACTACCAGAATTATTTGCGCGGATTGTTTTGTTCCTTATTCAGACCATTGTCTTGTTATTCTCAAATCTGAATAAGAAAAACAATTCGAAAAGGATTCTGGGAGTTGTAGTTAACTGACGTCATAGTGAAAACAGCCTATTGGCAAACTCGCAATCTGATTGGCTAAGCCACTTACTATCTACTTACCGGGTTTCTATCGGCAGATAGTTGGTGAGGAGTAATTACTTATTGTACAACATTTTTCACAGATTTTCTCGATATTAATCGACAGCTAGCTAAGTTGGAAAAAACCGTAACTTGATTATGCCAAAACAATAACACTTCTCTCTCTCTTGGTTTCTACCGATGTTGATCATTGACTCGAGGCTTCGTCCCTCGCCAGCTATCAGCCGTGACAAACCTCGAGGTCGCAGTCGAATTGTTAATAAGTGGATCAAGTGTTGTTGTGTTGTTTTTCATATGAATGCCGCATTCTGTAAACGTTGTTTTTATGTTGTTGTTCCGGCACGTACATGGTTGTCATTAACCCTATTGTATTAAGTAATAGATCGCGTAAGAACTACCCCAAGAACAATAGACCCGTCGCAATCAGTATATATCCGCACATACAATAGACCCTTTCAACTTGCCTGTTTGTTGCCCAATTTCAGACCACGTGACAGCTCTCCATAGGATTCAGTGCTTTGTTTTCCAATTATAGAAAATATATTTCCTCTTGGGATACAGAAAACCAAAAACGCATTTCTCAAGGTCACGCGGTTTGACATGGGGCAAGCTGAAAGGGTCTATTGTACCATAGTTAATAGAGTGGAATGGTTAGGAAACTCAGGGACCTTCTTTGTTATAGGTCTTTGTTAGCTTTTTTCAACCACTACCGTGCACAAAACACAATAGAAATTCCAACATGTTAGTCAATCAGCCAACAGAAACGTGTGAGTTCAGTCGTTCAGGGAACGCTAATGAACTATGATCGTGCACAATCTTTTGTCTTACCCCCTTCCAACCTCAATCGCAGCGCCTTTGTTAGCCCTTTTGAAGTTTGCCGGGTTTCCTAACCATCCACTCTATTAACTATGGTTGTACTGTCTGAGATGTCCACAGTCAAAGTTACAAGTGAAAATTGTAGTAAACTGTGTGCTGTTGACCATTTTTACTGTAAAAACGTAAAGAAAACACTATCTAACCAATGGGAAAGGGAGAACACAAAAGATATCTGAATCACAAATTTGATAACATTCCCCATATACGATTTTCTCCAAAATCAAACCATAGTGAGTTCGAACAAAAATAATTCTAAATTTCAAAAATTATGAAATAGCGAGGGACATTACTTCGATGGTCTTCTAGTTAATTTATGAGTATTAACCAATGAAATGACGAGAAAGAAGAATAGCAAATTAACACCTGTTTCATTCCTTGCCGTTCAGCCATTCCCTTCTTATCTGGAACATTACTTCATCATCTGGGGCCTTCACAGGCTCTATATAAACTCCTTTTCACAATCACACCAATAACCTTTTTCGCTTGGCTGAATGTTGTCCCATTTTAAATCTTTCGGGAATAGGCCATTTTGACGATGTTGCACGCACAGCTAGAACAATGGATATAAGTTTTAAATAACAAAAGGCTGGTGCCTCAGAACGAGTCTTAGCAGCTCGCGTCTATTGTTCTACTGATGCGTGCGCAACATCGTCAAAATGGCCTATAATATTCTTTATCCGAAGTATTTCCATATCAATGCATTTCCTCATGCGTTAACCAGAAATAAAATAAACAATACACAAGGGGATGGTCACGTGATCTGAAATGGGACAACAAAAGGTCTATTGCCGTCGCACTCAGATTCGTTCCTTACTCAATATAGTTAGTTAGAATTGCCATCATAATTTGTGTTGGCTTATTCTTTTATATGTGAATCAGTTTTAGTTAGCTTTATTACGTCTTTAGATACAATTTTTTTCATGTACTGTTGGATTGGAGAACTGTTCCAGAAATAGTTCCCCACGGTTTTTTTTTACTTGGTTTTCGTGTCCGACCAGAGCTAAGAGAGCGGAATGGCTGGGAAACACGGCAAACTTCAAAGGGGCTAACAAAGGCGTGTTGGAAGGAGTTAAGACAAAATATTGTTCACGGTCATAGTTCATTAGCGTCCCCTGAACGACTGAACCCACACGTTTCTATTGGCTGATTGATTAACACATTGGAATTTCTATTGGTCACGGTTGAAAAAAGCGAACAAAGACATATAACAAAGAAGGTCGCTCCATAGCCATTCCACTCTATTAACTATGGTCCGGCTCAACATACAGTACTTTTAAAATGAAATATAGGTTACTGACCGAGAGGGCCTATGGGGAGGTGGGAGGGGGGTTTGGTCGATCGAGTTTTCTTGTTGTGTTTGTGCATTGAACGAGCCAAAAAATGTGTAGTTTCTGATGATGACATTGTGAAATTTAAAGTGGAATTCCCTCGTCAGGCAATTTTATACCTATATAAATCTTAGATCTTAGATAATTATTTCCTATTTAGTTTACACTAATACTGGAAGGTGCATAAAAGAATAAAACAGTGAAAAAATACAACCTTATGACAATAATAACGTTATAATAACGTAATAATAACGGAGGTGATAAATATATAAATAAACACGCAAATAAATAATCAGGTAAATAATGATTGCTGAAGTATAGTCAGCTTATAAGCGCCTAAGATATGGAGGCGGCTTCATTGTCTTGATCGCAGGTCTAATAGTAATATTAAATAGTGGTAGCGATGGAGCATTGATCACGTGCTCGGGTAATTTGTTCCATATACGCGAATTGTACATATGCAGCTGAAGAGTCCATATTTCAACAGGGGAGGGAAGGGTCAGAAGGTACTAGACTTATATTTAAGAACATTAAGTTAAAACAGTTACCTCAATCAGTGTCTTTACCATGGATAGCAACATAACAACATAAGTTAAAACAGTTACCTCAATCAGTGTCTTTACCATGGATAGCAACATAACAACATAAGTTAAAACAGTTACCTCAATCAGTGTCTTTACCATGGATAGCAACATAACAACATAAGTTAAAACAGTTACCTCAATCAGTGTCTTTACCATGGATAGCAACATAACAACATAAGTTAAAACAGTTACCTCAATCAGTGTCTTTACCATGGATAGCAACATAACAACATACTGGCCGTATACCGATGACCTAAATGAATCAGTAAAGTGCATTCAAAACCCTGTAGCCGAGCCCATGAATCAATGCGCCAATGTTTTGATTAGTTTGTTATCAACGGCCGCCTAGCTAGAAGGCTAGCTTTTAGTCCAACTCAAATGATCTTGATTGTTTATTAATTTCATAAAAGAAGTACACATAGACATAGGGTAGTGAATTTCATAATTTCCAGCGGATTAAAGGCCCGATCAATCACAGGCCGCCCAAGTTCTGACTATGTATATCGAAGCAGTGAATTACAAGGTTTGTACGGGAGTTCTACCGATAACTTGGAATAATAACGCAAATATAGTTACAGATCTTCTGTAATACAAGGTAAATAAAGTGAGAAGGCTTACTTAAAGTTGTTTTGTCATCCTATTTGTGTTAGGGTCGCTAGAACGGTGTTTTATGGAAGTCTTGAGTCATAAGCGCTTCACCCCTCTAACCAGCCTATTCCCCTCTAACCAGGTGTTATTTTCCACCTCCAGTTGATTGTCGATCTTTCAAAAACAGCGTTTTCAAAATTGTTTGCCGTCCAGTAAGCCTCTCTCATGGGTTCACGAGCCCAATTCATTCGTTATTGAAGTATTATCACGTGACTTTTTCCTGCAAAAGGCCAATCGATACACGGTACGCTAAAAGGTGGCTTGTGACAAATACGTTATTTAGAGAAAATGGCAGGATATTTTTTGCCCAATTCCCAAACAAAACATCCAAAATTTCATATACATTTTGTAACATTATTAAATAAAATTATCGCATTTAAGCAGGAAAACAATAAAAAAAGAATCAGTGTTACTTTGACATTTCCAAAACTTCCGAAGTCGACTTCAGATGACATAAGCGACTTTTATTGCGTTTTGTAACAGTTTTGTGTACTGAGAAAGACTATGTACTTATTTTGCTTGTTCTTTAAAATTGCTTTGCGCGCCCTGATCTTCGTTCAGCTGGCATGAAAAGTGTAAAATAGACTGACATTCTTCACCTTCTCATGTACATAGCGAGGTTTATCCAGGACAGCAACAGACAGAGTGCAGCGGCTTCCATTTGTAACTTGTTCTTACAAGCACAAACAGGTAGAAGGTAGAACATCGCTGACATGTAGATCGGCCACTCGCAGTAGTTTGCTATGTCTTTTAAGTACTTCAGCCGCTAAAAAACGTTAAATAGCAAAATCCATTTGTTTAAAAAAAATATAATAATAACAATAGTAAAAGTAAATGCCCCCCACCCCCCACCCACCCCCTCCCCTTCGCCCGGTCCATACTATCATACATGACGATGATCTCGGTCCATACTATCAATGTATATGACCTCGGCCGGGCCGATATTCCCCATATGGCCTTCGCGGTCGAGTATTTTAAAGAATTTAATAGAATCCAACTTAAGAGTTAAACTGACAATACATTCTGAATATTTAGATACGAAGCTCCAAACAAAACCTAAACTTACCAGCTTAACCAACTCAAGAAGCTCCTTGGAGAACAAAAATATACAAAGTGCGATGAGAAAATACTGAGCGAAGACTTCGTCGTGAAACTGGAGAGAAGGAAAGCAGTACATTCGTCAATAAACGACATTTCTTTCAATGGATCTTTAGCAGGATACAATCACGTGATTGTACAGGGTAGAAGAAAATCTGACTTCATTTATTGAAAGGCACTTGTACGAGATCAGTAGTGTTATTAGCAAAACATGTTTGTAAATGCTATTTTCGACCTTCATGCAATTGTCGATTATCTAAAACTGCGTTTGCCATCCAGTAAAGCCTTTCCCATGGGAACACGAGCTCAATTCATTGGTTATTAAAGTGATCTATCAGCACGTGACTGTTTCCTGTAAAATTACTATTGCACGATCAAATGAAGGGGTGCTTTTACGAGGGCGAACTATTATCGAAAACGTTCTTAGCACAAACGTATTTCAACGACGAATAAAAATATAAAATCGCATAGAACAAGTATACCAAAAATTCAATGAAGAATATTAACGCGGGAACGCGCATGTCAACTATCATGAAACAATCAAATGGACTGATTCTTTAACAACTATCCTTATTTTCCTGAAAAATGTGCTTAGTAATAATTCAACGACCTTTTTCTAGAATTAAAGTATTTTTCAAGGCCATTTCTGTACGAGAAAGGATGGTAATCCTACCTTTTTGTGGTCGTCACAAGAAAACAGGTCCTGAAAAAAAAGCAATATTTATGAATGCGAAGAAAGCTTGCTCGTGACTTTGTTTTATATATTTATTTATATATTTTTATCATTCAATAATTCATTCTCTCTTATTCGTGCGCTTGTTGTTCTCGTTTGTTTAACAAATAAAGAAGCCTTAGCCATGTTTTATACTATCATAAAACACTATGGGCATTTGAAAACATGAGATAAATGTTAAAGCACAAGCCGAAGGCGCATAACACCAATCCTTATGCAGTTACACTGGCTACCAATTGAGGAGAGGATAACATATAAGATTTTGCTATTGACTTTTAAAGCTCTTAATGGACTTGCTCCGAATTATATTGGGAATATGATAAGTCAATATAGACCTAATAGGAACCTTAGATCAGGTGGAGTAAACCTGTTGAGGGAACGAAAGTATAATTTAAAAACCTATGGAGGTCGAGCCTTCTCCGTGGCGGCTCCAAAGCTGTGGAATGGGCTACCTGTTACCTTGAGAACATGCACAACGTTATCTGACTTTAAGACCAAATTGAAAACGCATCTGTTCCATGTCGCTTATGATTGAAATTATTTTTAGTTTATTGTTTATTATTAATACTTTTTATTATTATATTTTTTATTGTATTTATGTGCTTTTTATTTTTTATTTTTGTTTATTTTTAGATTATTCAGTGATATATTCCATTTTTATATATCTTAGATACCTGTAAAGCGCTTAGATCTATTTGTATAAGCGCTATATAAGCTGTATATATTATATATTATTATAAAACATGGATTTAAGGCTTCTTTATCTCTTTTATAATATAGATTTACGCGCGCGATGAAAGGAAACCGCCAGTTGAAAACTATATAACACGGCTAACCATGTTATATACTCTGATAAAACATGGCTTCTTAGCCAATCAGAGCGCGCGTACTATCGTATCTATATTATAATAGTAAATAGATTATAATTATATTGCAGGCTCGCGGAATGCACTTTCTTAAAATTCGCGGGCTAAGATTTCCTCGTACTGCACATGCGTACAACATTACACTGCTCTCTCTCTAATCGCCATGTGCATACGCACAATACCTCTCGGCTATGTGTGGAAGTGTTACTAGATTTTCCCGGTAGTTTTGGAGGGCATTCCCAGTTCCCCTTGATTGCCATTGCTACCACAACATACGTCATCAGGAGCAGAAACATCAAGTAGATTGTAAGGTTGGCCATGAATGTTGTCCAGCCAAATTTCCTCCTGCAGTTTAAGGTAAAATTGAAAAACATTAATTTATGCTGTCGCCATATATTGAGGATCTCCGCTATCCTAACGAAGGTCTGTATAGCCACGTCGAGCATATAACCTGTTCGAAAAGAGAATCTTTATAAGACTGGAAGAGGAAAATTTATAACTAGCAGTGCATGAAGTAAGTTACAGCAAAATTGTACGGTGGTGTCCCCCCCCCCCCCAAAAAAAAAGAACTTCAACTTAAATGAAGCGAACATTTCATCCGTTTCATTTCGAATGGGACATGGAACGTTTCACTATATGAGTCCCATTATATTGAACTTCTAAACATTTATAAAGCCAAAAACGTTCAGTTTGGCACACGTTTGTTGATTTTCATCACTAATATGAAATACGTGATCGTTTGTTGGGACACAATTGAAACCTCTACAATCTGGAAGAAAAACATCGTAAAGACCTGAAATTTAGTATGAGGACTTATATCACAGATATATACAGCTTTATAGGTCGTACAGTTCAAAAATTTAAGTGTTTGATGATGTCATACGCAAACAAAGAATAGTCATTGGGTATGTTCGGTTACCATTTTAACTTCATGAGCGTGTAGCAGACTGGATGACCAAGACAGTTTTCTCTTCTTAACTTCGCCATTGTCTGTAGCAAACATTGTTGGAAGAAAAAATAAGTTTTAATTAATGAGGCAAATTTCATTTTTGGGGTCTTGAACTATAATTGTGACAATATTAGTGGGCTACTTTAAACATAAGGAACATTGGCTCAAAGGTAATATCTTTGTTAAATAATTCCCACCAGCATAAGGTGTTTGTATTTGAACGCCGATGTTTCAGCAAAATATAAGTGCATTTGAAAATTATATACATCCATTTCACAAAAGGTTGTCAAGAAGATAATAGGAACACGGGACATGCAACATAGGACACGGGACACGGCACATTGGACATGGGACACAGAACTTAACATTGTACATGAGACATAGAACTTAACATTGTACATGGGACATAGAACTTAACATTGTACGTACATGCGGACATAGAACTTAACATTGTACATGAGACATAGAACTTAACATTGTACATGGGACATAGAACTTAACATTGTACATGGGACATAGAACTTAACATTGTACGTACATGAGACATAGAACTTAACATTGTACATGGGACATAGAACTTAACATTGTACGTACATGAGACATAGAACTTAACATTGTACATGGGACATAGAACTTAACATTGTACGTACATGAGACATAGAACTTAACATTGTATATGGGACATAGAACTTAAAATTGTACATGGGACATAGAACTTAACATTGTACATGGGACATAGAACTTAACATTGTACATGGGACATAGAACTTAACATTGTACATGAGACATAGAACTTAACATTGTACATGGGACATAGAACTTAACATTGTACATGGGACATAGAACTTAACATTGTACATGGGACATGGGACATGGGACATGGGACATGGGACATGGGACATGGGACATGGGACATGGGACATGGGACATGGGACATGGGACATGGGACATGGGACATGGGACATGGGACATGGGACATGGGACATGGGACGTGGGACATGGGACGTGGGACATGGGACATGGGACATGGGACATGGGACATGGGACATGGGACGTGGGACATGGGACATAGGACATGCCAAGCCCGAAATGGATTGTGGTTGTATTTACTACCAAGAAATTATAACGTCTCTCGTCTACATTTCTAGCACACTCTGTTTAAATTTTAAAGACTTTGTATGAGATATTAACTTGCATCCACCTTGTGACATCATCAGGTTGGGATTATTATAAATACGTTCAATACGTGAGTACAAATCTTACAACTGAACTGTTATGGTTATTATGTGAAGATGACGTACCATATAAGGTGCTTGGCCATTGTTATTTTTCGTTTCGTTGGCACTATAATTTGTTTTAACAAGATACTCACTCTGAGGAATTTCAGATTGCATCGTTCCTTGTTACCACCCGGAAGACCCATTCCTTGGATCAATCTAAGGTCATAGATGATCTACAAACAAGATTTCTTCTATTTAATTAACCCTTTCAGGCCCAAGTTTTTGGAACCAATGTTTAGCTATATCTAGACCGAAAAGAACCCTCCCCCCCCCCTAAGTAAACTACAGTCATTGTTTCCATGGAATTTTCAACTGACCTACAATACTGGGGGCTCAAAGTTTTTAGACGGTCATTTTGAAAGCAGTTGTGGATTACTTAACGGAGCTGGCGGGAGGTTTGTTTGGAAGAATACAGATAATTTCAGGCTTTTTTAAGCCTTTTTCACCATTTATAGAGTGCTGGAGGACATCATTAAATCTGATGAGAGCTTCAATCAGCACTTTCTCAAAGAACCGAGTCTGTGCCAGTTTATGGTGATGGAGAAAGAGCCTCATTTCCCACTCGTGAATGGGCCAGGACGTCTTCTGTCACTTTAGCGTGGGCTTTATAAATGGGCATCTGGAGCCACCTATCATAGCTTTTTTGGAATATTGGACAATATTTACTTGCCATTGATTCCAATATGAAGGTATTAGGTCGAAATGGCTTTACACTTAGTATATATTTTGAAGAATGAAGATGGGGAAGTGCCATATCGCTGTTTGGTAGGGTTTCCCGGCATGCTTTGCGGTCATTATGGATGAATTTAGCTTGCTGTGAAGTGCTTGTGGACAGAATGGCTTGGTTCTGGGCAAGTTTAGGTGTTGGGAGACAGAAAGTGAGGTTAGTGCAAACATGAACCCTTTAAATGTTATGTGAAATATGCATTTTTGAGAGAAAATGTAGAATCTGAGGAGAAATAATATTTTTTGGAAGTGCTATTTTAGTCTTTTTTTCTGAAATGAAATAATGTAACCTGTAGTTAACTTATGCAAAGAAAGGAGGATTTAGATGAAATTATTCTTTGTTCACATGCCCAATGCAGTTCATTAGGATCACTTGTCTATATATTATGGTTTGTGGGAATCTCAGGGCCTAGCTCTTTAAACTTTGTCAGACTGAAACTTCCAAATCAAGTAACCAGTAAAATACGGAAAATTCCGTATGTGGGCATGAAAGGGTTAAGTAAAGAGTTGAAGAAAACGAGTGGGAGTTTGGGAGAACGAGAAATGGTAATTTAGAGTTCTTCCAATCTTCCACGAGTGTTTCTGTAACTCAGTATGGGAACACGGACAAATCGTTCGCTATTTCCTTTATTAAATAAACGAGTAAAAACATTGAAAAATGCTAGCTCGCTTTACCTGATACCCAAAACGTAAATTCTCCTAACTAGCTCAAGGGCGCGCGCAACTTTCTATGTTTCCACAGAGTTCACAAAACCGGGTTTCAGCCAATCCGCGCGCGCATACTATCGAATCTATTTCATAACAGAATGCATTACATCATGGCATAGCTATTTGGTGAAAGTCACTTTCAATATCATGCGCAATGTCTTTTGTTTTAACTGGCGGCCCACCCAGGGGGGTAGGCGGAGGTCCTAAAAAAGGATTTGTACAACTGCTTAAACTGGTCTATTCATAACTTACTAGTGTTTAAAATAAATAAAGATAACAAGAACCAATAAAGATAACAAGAACCAATACAGCCGGATAACAAGAACCAATAAAGATAACAAGAACCAATAAAGATAACAAGAACCAATACAGATACAATTTACAATTTATTTCGATTTTACAATTTATTTCGATTCATATTGAATTATTGTTACAATCATGACAAACCGAATCCAGAGGCTTATGTGGTAAGGGTCAGGTGAAAAAAATTATTATGATATAGTTACAAGAAGGACGGCGAAAGAATCGAAAAATAAAAGAAAATACAGACGAAACATATAAAATTAGCTATACATAATATCACAATATATATTTAACAAATAAAGAAGCCTTAGCCATGTTTTATACTATCATAAAACACGATGGGCATTTGAGAACATGAGAGAAATGTTAAAGCACAAGCCGAAGGCGCGTGCTTTCAACATTTCTCGAGTGTTCTCAAATGACCAGAGTGTTTTATGATAGTATAAAACATGGATTTAAGGCTTCTTTATCTGTTTTAAAATATAGATTTACGCGCGCGATGAAAGGAAACCGCCAGTTGAAAACTATATTACACGCTCAAGCGTGTTATATACTCTGGTAAAACATGCTTTTTTAGCCAATCAGAGCGTGCGTACTATCGTATCTATATTATAAATATATATATATATAGACCCATTCGAAAAATGGCTGTCGCTAATTTGCATAATTTTGATATTCAATATTTTCTGAAGAATGAACTAGCCTATGTGAAAGAGCGAGTTCGTGTTAGCAACATGTAGCTCTTTGATAATGGAAGAATATATCCTTACAAAGCAATCGACGTTTGAAACTCTCAAGAAACATGAAAACGAGGCTAGTCAGTCCTGACGTCCTGAATCTCATACAAAACTCTCTTATTTTAAACCTCAGTAACTTCGCAATACTTGGTGCTATGCTCTTTAAATTGTACAAACGTACTCATTTTTGCATGCTCTCTGAAGTGGAAGTACTTATTTTAGTGCCAACATTTTCTAACAACCCAAGTTTGCTGACACCATTTTTCGAATGGGTCTATACATTATATACATGAAGTCCAGGGGAAATAAGAGCACTGATTAATACAATTCATACATGTATAGAAAAGGATTAAAGGGTAAGAAAATGTTCTTTTAACTTTTGCTTATGGTTAAATAGTTTCAAAGACTCACGTAACGATAAAGGTATAGAGTTCCATATTTGAGGGCCTTGGTAACGAAGGGAGTAAGTATATTTATGATAGTGGATATGTAAATCAGATTTGTGTCTGGTAGAGTACTTATGGTATTCAAAATTAAATTTGAACAAAGTAGATATAGGGATAGGAAGGCATTTATTGATGTGAAGGAAAATGAAAGAAGAGACTTGATATTTGAATATGTTGAATATATTGAGAGTTTTTAGTTGTTTGAATAAGGGGTAAGTATGAGCACGAATGGGAGAATGTGTGATTATACGCAAGGCCTTCTTTTGGAGTAAATGAAGTGGATGTAGATAAGAAGGATAGGTTGAACCCCATAGTATAGTACAGTAGTGAAGATATGGTAATACTAAAGAATTGTAGAGGATAAGAAGAGTTTTACTACAAAGGAATTGACGAGCTTTAATGATGATACCAATTGTTTTAAAAATTTTGGACCTGATGGCATTTATATGTGGTTTCCAGGAGAGATGTTGGTGTATAATAATCCCCAGGAATTTGGTTTGTTCAGTTCTTTCAATCTTATTATGATTGATTGATATGCTAGTGTTTCTTTAGACTCCTAACATTAAGGTGGAATGTAGAAAAACAGTCTGGAATTTTAGGAAATAAGCAATTAAATTCCTTGCTAGTAAAGTATGCACAGTTAACGAGAAGGTTTGAGTTTGAAACGAACATGTTAATATCTGGATCAAGATCTGGATTATGTAATAACTGGTAGGTATCAGGGTCTTCAACAAATCGATTAAAGCATTTGTTTTTTAATGATGAGGTATCAAAAGAAGGCTCAAACATAGAGTGAAGATCATAAATGGCAAAATAGAAATCGGAAAAGATGGCGAAAACGATTTTCACGCAGAAATGTAGTTTTGGGAGCAACGTGTCATATACCAAAAACTACGTTCAAAAAACTATATTGATGGAGAAATAGTAAAAGGAAGTTTTTAACCGGAAGTAAAAGGTTCTGTTGAACAATTAACATATCACAGGCGTCATACACACGTATCGAAAGTGCGGGAAAGGTAGCGCGTATTCATTTCTGATCATCTACAAATCATCTACGTTTATTGCGAAAGGTTTTTCCACACACGATTCAGTAATTACATCTGTTGTTGTCCTTATGTCTTCCAAATTAAAAGCAAGCATGATGCCCTTGGACAATAAATAAAAAAGAACAACTAGACAAGGCGAAAAATGCATACGAATCAAAGAGAAGTCGGCACGGGTTCGTATTTTCACTTTCAGGCAGAGTCGGGTCCACATCTGAAGATGAAGAAGAATCGATAGGAGCTGGACTGAGTGACAGCCACCACTCGTGGAGTGTATGTTTTCTCAGGCTAGATAGAAGCCAGTAGAAATAATGAGTCTGATTTGCTTGCAATTGAATCGGCACCGGCATTCACCTTCGATTTTGTTGACCTTTAATTTCTTTGGCGTTTAGATGTTCCCCGGGGGGGGGGGGGGGTACTTACATGAAAAATGGGTATGTATGTGAGGCCAAGAGGCCCAAACCCTGACCCTGTTTGACCGAATCCGAGCTCCAAAACCCTGATTGCCCCATTTTGGGGGAACTGAAAAACCCTGAATGCCCCTTCTTTAAATTGTTTTCAAAACAAGGTCGGATATATATCCCGGCCGGTATACCGCGTACCGGGATTGCATGCAAAATACGGAACATTTCAAGTCGGGACGTGGCATTGGGTAAACAAATTAGCAGACGGCCTTTCCTGCGTATCGACTTAGATTATGTTTTCGCCTTTTCACGGAAAACATAACTTTTTGAACTAAATCGATATCTGATAATTCCCGACACGATTTTGTAATGCAATTCCTCCGACATGATATAAAGCAAACAGATTAAAAGAATTACCTTAAAAAAGTTTCGGCGCTGGAGCTTTTGGAAAGTATTTCACTACATCGGAGAAACGGGATGGTGGAAAATTCGAAATTAAAAAAATATATAAACCGTTTATATAATGTTGTAGCCACTTTGATAAGCTTTAAAATAATATATGGTTGAAGTATTTACGACGTTTCCTCGAGCGCTACGTATTTTATACTGGAAACGGACCCTGAAGGTATCCGGTAACCTTAACGGAACACTGAAAAAGAATGTTTATTCTCAAATGTTTTTTTTAATTTATGGATACCTAAATATACTGATGGGTTTGTTTCTTGTAAATTATAGACCTCATTCATAATGGCCGCCACCTAATTTGCATAAGTTGAAAGATTAATGTGTACAGAGAAACTAAATTAGTAATTGACCACAGTTTGAAAGCAATGTTTCAAATTGCTGTCGAGTTATTGTCATTTTCAATGTAGAAAATACATGAAAGCGAGCCTGGAAAGGCCTACACGGTTTTTCTCATACAAATCTCTCTAATTTCAAATCGCTCTATCTTTACAGCCTTTTATGCTACAACATTCAAATTCTACAGAATAACAAATTCTGGTATACTCGTTCGCATGGCAAGGATGTTGTTTTTCATATAAAATAATAGAAATGTTAAGTGAAAATTATGGACAGGTACCTTAAAATTGCTGTCCGTAGAATGTCCTTCGTAAGAGATGCAGCGATCCAGGAATTTCTGAGAGAAAAAGACTAATAATCACCTTTAACGCATAGCTTTCACACAACTAATAATAATATCATACCCTGTATACGTATTGTATGCGATTTACTATTTTACATATTCAGCCACATCCCACATGGTTCATAGCTTTCACTCATCTTATAACATCATACCTTGTATACGTATTGGATACGATTTACTATTTTACATATTCAGCCACATCCCACATGGTTCATAGCTTTCACTCATCTTATAACATCATACCCTGTATACGTATTGTATGCGATTTACTATTTTTCATATTCAGCCACATCCCACATGGTTCATAGCTTTCACTCCTCTTATATATTTCTTGTGGGAAACTTGCCTGACCATTAGATATGTAATACTGATGAGGCCCAAATACCTTATTGAAGTTCTCAGACGTAAAATACCTCGACAACGTTGGGTAGATTTTGCACCAGGATATCCAGCTGTGTTTTATCTCCCATAGGAGTAGGGTGAAGGACCTCCTGCCACCTGGCGAAAATAAAAGAGGCTCATCTAGGCACCGGGCGCTAGTATAACATCAATATTATTCTAATCCTAACATTCCAGGTTCTGAACGATTTGTAAGAGTACGTGTTTTCAGAATTATAGATCCGGCGCAGCAAAGCAAAGGATACCACATCGGAACGTGTCCCAGTACTATTACAGTAATTACACTGCTTCCCTAAAGGTTCATACTAACCGATGCACTCCTAGATGATTTGTTTGGTTTGCTAAGCAACTTGACGATGCGAGCAGCACAGTATCTATGTTCGTTCGTTCGTTGTTGGTTCTCCGTTAAACGAGGTATAACTTCAATAACGGCACGTGAAACTGCGCGAGGTCTAATGGATACACGCGCACAGGAGAAGGGCAGGGAATGAAAATATCAAATGTTTCAAGTAAAAAATACATGTGTTTTTTTCGATGAATTTAGAAAGCTCGTGCTATTTCAATTGGGAGCTCGAAAAAATTAATTAGGACTTTGTAATATTCATAGGAGTAAGTGTCGCAAGTGGTACGTATATATTACACTTTCAAGATTTGCATCTCGCCCTTGTGTCGAGATTTTTCTCCAAGTTCAGCTGTCCTCTCTTCACAAAATCCAACATTGTGATTTGTGGCTTGGTCCTCCTTTGGCCCCAAGTCCCGTCTAAATTATTGTTTATTGTCGTCTCTAAAAGCGCTGATCTGTGCGACCGTGAGAAACTACGGACTCATACTTGTGACCCATTTAATTAATCATATTTGAAAGTTAAAGGGAACCACGACTGAGCTACAATATTTGTTCTCAAATGTTCCTTATGGATGCCTAAATCTATTACTGTATTTGTCACTTGTAAATAGTACACTACAATAGCTCTATGCTAATAGTGGAAAGCTCACTGCCATCATCAGATCCAATATGGCGACGCGCGGGAAATTCAAATGAGATTTTAAAATGAGAAGAAAAACAAGGTTCGACATTTGGTATCACCAAGAGAGCATAAGTAAAGAGGTAATCTCCAATACGCGCACTTGTGCGATGGTAATGTAAGAATACTGTATACCAAGAGAGCATAAGTAAGAGAGGGAATCTCCAATACGCGCACTTGTGCTATGATAATGTAAGAATACTGTATACCAAGAGAGCATAATAAAGAGAGGGAATCTCCAATACGCGTACTTGTGCGATGGTAATGTAATAATACTGTATACCAAGAGAGCATAAGTAAGAGAGGGAATCTCCAATACGCGCACTTGTGCTATGATAATGTAAGAATACTGTATACCAAGAGAGCATAATAAAGAGAGGGAATCTCCAATACGCGTACTTGTGCGATGGTAATGTAAGAATAATCTATACCAAGAGAGCATAAGTAAGAGAGGGAATCTCTAATACGCGCACTTGTGCTATGGTAATGTAAGAATACTGTATACCAAGAGAGCATAAGTAAGACAGGGAATCTCCAATATGCGCACTTGTGCGATGGTAATGTAAGAATACTGTATACCAAGAGAGCATAAGTAAGACAGGGAATCTCCAATACGCGCACTTGTGCGATGGTAATGTAAGAATACTGTATACCAAGAGAGCATAAGTAAGAGAGGGAATCTCCAATACGCGCACTTGTGCGATGGTAATGTAAGAATACTGTATACCAAGAGAGCATAAGTAAGACAGGGAATCTCCAATACGCGCACTTGTGCTATGGTAATGTAAGAATACTGTATACCAAGAGAGCATAAGTAAGAGAGGGAATCTCCAATATGCGCACTTGTGCGATGGTAATGTAAGAATAATCTATACCAAGAGAGCATAAGTAAGACAGGGAATCTCCAATACGCGTACTTGTGCGATGGTAATGTAAGAATACTGTATACCAAGAGAGCATAAGTAAGAGAGGGAATCTCCAATACGCGCACTTGTGCTATGGTAATGTAAGAATACTGTATACCAAGAGAGCATAAGTAAGACAGGGAATCTCCAATACGCGTACTTGTGCGATGGTAATGTAAGAATACTGTATACCAAGAGAGCATAAGTAAGACAGGGAATCTCCAATACGCGCACTTGTGCTATGGTAATGTAAGAATACTGTATACCAAGAGAGCATAAGTAAGAGAGGGAATCTCCAATATGCGCACTTGTGCGATGGTAATGTAAGAATAATCTATACCAAGAGAGCATAAGTAAGACAGGGAATCTCCAATACGCGTACTTGTGCGATGGTAATGTAAGAATACTGTATACCAAGAGAGCATAAGTAAGAGAGGGAATCTCCAATATGCGCACTTGTGCTATGATAATGTAAGAATAATCTATACCAAGAGAGCATAAGTAAGAGAGGGAATCTCTAATACGCGCACTTGTGCTATGGTAATGTAAGAATACTGTATACCAAGAGAGCATAAGTAAGAGAGGGAATCTCCAATACGCGCACTTGTACTATGATAATGTAAGAATAATCTATACCAAGAGAGCATAAGTAAGAGAGGGAATCTCCAATACGCGCACTTGTGCTATGATAATGTAAGAATAATCTATACCAAGAGAGCATAAGTAAGAGAGGGAATCTCTAATACGCGCACTGGTGCTATGGTAATGTAAGAATACTGTATACCAAGAGAGCATAAGTAAGAGAGGGAATCTCCAATACGCGCACTTGTACGATGGTAATGTAAGAATACTGTATACCAAGAGAGCATAAGTAAGAGAGGGAATCTCCAATACGCGCACTTGTACTATGATAATGTAAGAATAATCTATACCAAGAGAGCATAAGTAAGACAGGGAATCTCCAATACGCGTACTTGTGCGATGGTAATGTAAGAATACTGTATACCAAGAGAGCATAAGTAAGAGAGGGAATCTCCAATATGCGCACTTGTGCGATGGTAATGTAAGAATACTGTATACCAAGAGAGCATAAGTAAGAGAGGGAATCTCCAATACGCGCACTTGTACGATGGTAATGTAAGAATACTGTATACCAAGAGAGCATAAGTAAGAGAGGGAATCTCCAATACGCGCACTTGTACTATGATAATGTAAGAATAATCTATACCAAGAGAGCATAAGTAAGACAGGGAATCTCCAATACGCGTACTTGTGCGATGGTAATGTAAGAATACTGTATACCAAGAGAGCATAAGTAAGAGAGGGAATCTCCAATATGCGCACTTGTGCGATGGTAATGTAAGAATAATCTATACCAAGAGAGCATAAGTAAGAGAGGGAATCTCTAATACGCGCACTTGTGCTATGGTAATGTAAGAATACTGTATACCAAGAGAGCATAAGTAAGAGAGGGAATCTCCAATACGCGCACTTGTACTATGATAATGTAAGAATAATCTATACCAAGAGAGCATAAGTAAGAGAGGGAATCTCTAATACGCGCACTTGTGCTATGGTAATGTAAGAATACTGTATACCAAGAGAGCATAAGTAAGAGAGGGAATCTCCAATACGCGCACTTGTGCTATGATAATGTAAGAATAATCTATACCAAGAGAGCATAAGTAAGAGAGGGAATCTCTAATACGCGCACTTGTGCTATGGTAATGTAAGAATACTGTATACCAAGAGAGCATAAGTAAGAGAGGGAATCTCCAATACGCGCACTTGTGCGATGGTAATGTAAGAATACTGTATACCAAGAGAGCATAAGTCAGAGAGGGAATCTCCAATACGCGCACTTGTGCGATGGTAATGTAAGAATACCGTATACCAAGAGAGCATAAATAAGAGAGGGAATCTCCAATACGCGTACTTGTGCGATGGTAATGTAAGAATACTCTATACCAAGAGAGCATAAGTCAGAGAGGGAATCTCCAATACGCGCACTTGTGCGATGGTAATGTAAGAATACTGTATACGAAGAGAGCATAAGTAAGACAGGGAATCTCCAATACGCGTACTTGTACGATGATAATGTAAGAATAAAATCTAATTTTAGTAACCGAAAGCAGTTGAAGGAAAGTGGACGCGCACCTACGACAACTGAAACAATTGTTTAGTTGTCGCGCCTGCGCCCGCTTTGCTTCAACTGCTATCGGTTACTAAAAATATAATTTATTCGACATTATCATCGCACGTCACACACTACGAGATTCCCTCTCGTACTTATTCTCTCTTGGCATCAAACATAGTTTGTCAGCCGAGGATTCTGGTAGTTGTATTCAATGCCGTAATAGTGCAAACTGGCAATTAGAACATGAAGATGTCACAGTACCTGTCATGCTCGGCGA
The DNA here is from genome assembly GCA_030867875.1 of Actinernus sp. WN-2022. Classification (NCBI taxonomy): domain Eukaryota; kingdom Metazoa; phylum Cnidaria; class Anthozoa; order Actiniaria; family Actinernidae; genus Actinernus; species Actinernus sp. WN-2022. Next base: position 49,290,125 of record JAOWCC010001679.1, on the reverse strand, counting down.
TTACCATGGCAACGTGTTCCCATCCGTAGTCAATAGATAGGTCAAGCACATTCTTGTGGTGTAAGTTGCACGTGATCAACTGGTCTCCAACGCACAGAAGGAATTTCACGATGTGCGCATGCCCAGCGATGGCAGCAAGGTTGAGCGCAGTATTCTACGAGAAATACAGCGAGTTCAAAAATGGGTATAAATTCCTAAGCCTACGCGATAAGGCCGAAAGGGAGCACGGGTAGCGATCACTAAATATTGAAAACAGAACAAGTACAGAACAAACCACTTCTTCAGTGTTGATTGTGAGGAGTTCTACCATCCATATCGAGGTCACAGCTTAACTGTGATAAAGATTTAGTATTCGATACTCATACGCCCTTGCGGTCTTGTGGTGTAGGTTTGATTCAGTGAGGAACTCTACAGTCCATAGGGAGGTCATAGGATAACTATTGCTGGTTTGCAATCAATCCCCGAGAGATTCAAATAACAAAGACGTGGCGGCCATGTTGGTTGAATGTTTTGGTTTCATGGTTGATCGAACGAGGAATCTTTTGTTAACGTCAACCAAGATGGCGGCGATGACGTCAGCAATTATTTAAGAAATAGAAAACATTTCCCGTTTTTCTATAGAGTTATAGAAACACGAGTGGTAGTTTGTGAGAACGAGAAATGGCAGTGGGAACACGAGCCCGAAGGGCGAGTGTTTCCACAGCTATTTCGAGTTCTTCCAAACTTCCACAAGTGTTTCTATAACTCTATAGAAAAACGGGAAATGTTTTCTATTTCCTTTATAAAATAACCCCCAGAAAATAAGTACAACAATGGAAAATCACTCATTTATTAGTATAACGAAAATGCGCGCTCAACTTTCTGTTTCTATAGAGTTTAGAAACACGGCTTTTAGCTAATCAGAGCGCGCGTACTATCGAATCTATTTTATAAAAAGGTTTAGTATTCGATAGCCATACAAAGCCGTGCCAGTCAGCAAAAAATGCCTCACAAACTCTGTTAAATTAAGCTAAATTATAGAGTTTTCAAAAATTTGCCGTTCCTTCAGTTTTAAAGATATGAACCTAAAACTTGGCCTTTTTACTAATTTTGGCTTGCTCTTTCCATTTCTGGCATTCATGTTGTTCTAGCGCCAAATTTGTTTTGATTGACAGGCTAAAAAGGTCACGTGACCAGGTCCTGCAAAGGGCCTATTGACACTTGGAAAGCATATCGCACATATCGCGTGACAGGTCCAAAGATGCATCGCCGCGAAGTTAGAAAAAAGATACTGGATGCAAAAAGTAATCGCTGACAGACGGGATGTGTACTTGCAGCGTCCATGTGTACAATAGGTCAATCCTTGCTGACGTCATTTTAGCCTCATTAGCGTAAATTAAACTTCAAGCTACAAACAAACAGGCTACATCAGTTGAAAAAGAATTTTAAACTTAGTAGTCACCAAAAATTTGAGATTGATGTGTTAAATATTTACGGAGAAATTGACTTTTCAAAACTGTAAAAATGGGCTGGGTGGCAAGAGTTGCAGACAGCCATTTTGAGATTTTTCAACGCTCATTCCTCGAAATGTATTTATCATATCAAATTGTCGGTAATTATCAAGTGTGACATTCTATTTCGACTTATGTACGCTGTTTGTTTGTATGTCCGTCGCTTGAAGTTTGATGTATGCTAATGAGGAAAAAACGTAAATAAACATTCGCATATATTACACCTTGGGCTATTTTTAGATTTTTCCCACGAATAAATGCTTTTCTTTGTTCGAAAGAAAAAACAGTAACGGCGAAGATAATAGCCTGTGTTATTCGTTCATGCGTTCAGTGTTCGCAAGAAGGTACACTGTCTATAAAACAATGAAACCTGGTTGTATAAATAGCCCAAGGTGTAAATACGCCAACTCAAATTTATAGTATGGGAGATAGCCGCTCCAGGTAATGAACTAAAATATAGTATAGGAGATGGACACTCCTGGTAATGAACTAAGATATATAGTATGGGAGATGGACGCTCCGGGTAATGGGCTCCAGGCACTTGTCAATAAAAGCTTTATTTCTTGCAAGTTATAAAATCTGTGTGTTTTATTTTATTTATATGGGGGGAGGGGCTATCCAAACTCAGAATAAGCAATCACTGCCTACAAATCGAAAGAGGGGGGTACACTAGGCCCTACACGAAACTGGAAGATAGAATATGCCCCACCTGCAATAAAAACATAGAAGACGAGTTTCACTTCATTGTTAAATGTGAAACGTACGATACGAAACGATTTTTATTGCACCCTTAAAATTAATACAAAATACAATACAAGTTATATGTATGATGACCAGTTATTTAATCCACCCATGGAAGTAGCTCGGTTTGCAGCGAAGTATGTCTATGACAGCGAAGTTAACACTAAATGATCTTTTATTAGCGCTATATTCAAATGTACCATTTGTTGTACAAGGAGCTAATAAAAATATCTGTATCTATATACATGGGGTATTTCGCATAGAGTGGAAAGGGGGATTATACACGGGAGTGCATGATTATCTACGGGGGGAGGGGGGGGGGGACTATCCATGGCCGTCTACGGTATTATATACAGATTACCATTTGTCTTTATAGAGTGTTGGCTTTGGAAATGAATTTCTTGGATATACAGTTTATACCTTGCATTTGTCAACGTCGTTGAGACATTTAGGATGAGCCTGCAGTACAAGTTCCACACACTTCAGCGACCCGTTCATGGCTGCTAGATGCAGGGGCGTGTAACTAGCACCGTCCCTTGGAAATGAAAATAACCATACTTATATAGGTGCATTTCATTCGCCGAACTTAAAATCATAAAGTTCGATGTTGGAGCGACTGGTTGATTCAGACGGCGAATTCGTTGGACCAGAAGTTCATAACCAGAAATCTCGATCTGTCATACTGGGTGTTGGCCCATCAGTTTACGGTATAATCTATTTTTACAAAACGATTCTCACTAAATCGACACCCAAGCATATTGCATGTAATTGCACCAGCAACTGTGATTGGTCCAAAACAAGAAAGCCTTTGTTCTAAGGAGAAAACTAATTTTGTGTTTATAACAGAAACATGGCTGCTATTATTTTTCACCCACGAAAGTAGTTTGAGTGCCGTTCTAAAAATAGATTATACCGTAAACTGATGGGCCGCGTTCCATTACTTATCGAAACTTCTGGTTATGGACTTCTGGTTGAACCGTTCGTAGCCCGAAAATTAAATTTCAAGATAGCATAATTTTTGCATTTTATAGTTCAACACATGAGAAGATCGGCGTTTGAATCAACGCCGCACCAGTGTCATAATGTGACAGTATCTGTTGAACCTAAACATATCGAACCCAATACAGTGGAACCTCGATTTAACGAACCTCTATATAACGAAGTCCTCGGTATAACGAACGATATTCTTCAGCCCGGCAAAATTACAAGTAAAATGTATGTAACAGAACCTCGATATAACGAAATCCTCGTTATAACGAACACAATCCGACAGCCCAAACGTAAAATCTACCCCGATATAACGAATAAATGTCAACACGCGACAAAAGATGAATGCGGAACAGACCAACAGCGATGAAAATCCTTTAATCCTGTAACAAGACAAGAAAACCTCTCAGTCAACAGCTCATTAGATATGTATAAACAGTACAGACACTGGCACTATCGAGACATCTACAGATCCTCTTAGTGCGACGTAACACCGTTACAAAACAATCAGTTAACTATACCTCGATATAACGAACATTTTGGTTGTTTTTACGCAGATCCGTTATAACGAGGTTTTCGATTTAACGAACCCTCGATATAACGAACCAATTTCCCCAGTCCCTTGGCACTTCGTGAAATCGAGGTTCCACTGTAGTCCAGTTTTCGAAAATTACCGCTGAATGCGATGACTACAGACGCATGTATACAGGGTTAGCCTCGCTCTGAAGTTAAACATACATAAATACCAGCGAGAAGGTGGGCTATTCACAACTCTGCGTATTATTGTAGATTCGTTTTGCACCTAAGATAGATTTTAGGACAAAAGTGTTATTCACGAACACCTCCTAACCTAAGTCTTAAGACGTGTACTAAATTTAAGAGGTCAAAATCGATGTCTTAACTTTTAGGATATGTCCTAAACACAACAATGGCGGCCATGTTATTGGCGCTCCATCGTCGGTGAGCGTTAAGACGGGAATGAGTCTTTCGAGATCGCGCCAATCTCTTGGTTTTGGAAGAGAAAATCATGTTGAGGCAGTATCGCTTTCCTAGACAAGAGATACTACATCTTTCAGACTTACTAAGAGGACATTTGGAAAAGCCAACGCACATAACATCTATGATTTCATTACGTGGTGGCGGTGGAGGACCTCCCCCGGTCTTCCTTGCTTCTTCGCAGTTTCAAGCCGTTTTCGTTTTTTGTTTCGGTCATCCATTTCTTTGTACTTCATCCACCGACCGATTGTTGCCAGACACAGCCCTCACTCTTCGCATACCCTCTCCTATGCGCGTTACGTTTCTTCTGAACATTTGTGTCCGTGTTATTTAAGGATTTTAATTTCTTTCCTACTTTGTACGGCTTCTACCAAAACCGCTATTTCTTGTTTGGTAAAATTAGGCCTTCACCTCTTTGCATCCGCAGCCATAACGATTGATTTCGCGAATGATATCAAAGGCGAGTGGTGATTGGCGTTTTCATTGTAATCGATAATTTCATGGAGTCTGGAAACGTAAGAGATGTCTTAGCTGAGAACATCTTAGGAGTCAGAGTTGCTGAATCGCATTACGACATCTCTTAGGACAGTCATAAATTTTATATCTTATGACATGCCTTATGACTTTTCCCTTGAGTAATGTTCTCGTTTTTCTGTATCCCAAGAGAAAATGTATACATTTCTCTAATTGTAAAATAAAGCCCTGAATCCTCTGGAGAGCTATCACCGCATATGATGTGAAATTCTTTGCCTAAACACCGGACACTAATTCAGAAAGATGCCGATCAATCATGGTTTCTGGGAAACCCCCACCCCCACCCCCACCGTTCCACCCTAAATTTAATGGTTAATCAATAATTACACATATATATACCCAAGGGAGGGGTGGGTGAATAGTTTAATGGTTAATCAATAATTACACATATATATACCCAAGGGAGGGGTGGGTGAATAGTTTAATGGTTAATCAATAATTACACATATATATACCCAAGGGAGGGGTGGGTGAATAGTTTAATGGTTAATCAATAATTACACATATATATACCCAAGGGAGGGGTGGGTGAATAGTTTAATGGTTAATCAATAATTACACATATATATACCCAAGGGAGGGGTGGGTGAATAGTTTAATGGCTAATCAATAATTACACATATATATACCCAAGGGAGGGGTGGGTGAATAGTTTAATGGTTAATCAATAATTACACATATATATACCCAAGGGAGGGGTGGGTGAATAGTTTAATGGTTAATCAATAATTACACATATATATACCCAAGGGAGGGGTGGGTGAATAGTTTAATGGTTAATCAATAATTACACATATATATACCCAAGGGAGGGGTGGGTGAATAGTTTAATGGTTAATCAATAATTACACATATATATACCCAAGGGAGGGGTGGGTGAATAGTTTAATGGTTAATCAATAATTACACATATATATACCCAAGGGAGGGGTGGGTGAATAGTTTAATGGTTAATCAATAATTACACATATATATACCCAAGGGAGGGGTGGGTGAATAGTTTAATGGTTAATCAATAATTACACATGTATACCCAAGGGAGGGGTGGGCGAATAGTCTACCAGAAACCGTGATACCTTACCACTCAATCCTCGTCTCTGACACCAGAAGTTCAACCACCAACTCATGCCCCTCGGTACACGCCAGATGGAGGGCTGTACGCTTTTGGTTGTTCTTAGCGTTGACGACGCGCTCGTTTCTTTGCTCCATTAGCAAATGTGTAATGTCTGGGAAGCCGTTACTGCAGAAGACAATGAGAATCATCTGTATCATTAATACACACATTAAGCAAGACGCCTCCCGGTTAGCACTGCGCACAGTGGTCGGCCTAATGTGCGGGAGGTCCAGGGTTCAAAACCCCGACCGGCCAACACTACAAGCTCCAAGCTCTCATAGCTCATAGCTCAAATCTGATAAATTACAGAAATATAAAAATGGGCCGCGAGACTAATTCTTTGAGCCGACTATAATGCCAGCTCCAACTCAGTCTTGAAATTGCTTGACTGGGCTGCCTGTGGTTTGACTGGGCTGCCTGTGGTTTGACTGGGCTGCCTGTGGTTTGACTGGGACAGACTCGATGAAAGGAGGGCCAAGCGCAAAGCAGTAATTATGTTTAAGATAAAAAAAACACCCTGTCTTTACAACAGTTGAAAACACGATGCGCTATAATTCGAGGGGTGCTAGCACGAAATTACGTATCCCTCGCCACGATACAGAATTCATGAAGAAAAACTTCGGCTATGACGGGGCAAAATTGTGGAACAAGCTTCCCACAAAACTGCACCAGGCAGAGAATGTTGTTTATAAAAATAAAAATAAATGGAATGGTCACTTGCCCATTTGGGAATATTTTTTACTATTTCAGATATTTCTAACACTGATTGACCTACTGACACTGAAAAAGTGGCAAATCGAAATGGTAAATTTTCCGCATTGTTACATTAAGCTAACTACAGTTCAATAGGATCATAGTAAATATTGTTTCAAGTAACATCGTCTTTCTATTATGTCAAGTAGTGTGACGCTTCCCTCTATTGCAGATGTGCAATCAATCCGCAGATATTCAATTGACAAAGCCGTGGCGACCATGTTGGATGAACTAACAAAAGAAGCGTGAAAACGAGCAAAATGTAACAAGAAGAGAGAGCGAAGGATTGCATGCGCACATCTTTGCACACGTGCGCAGCTCACGGCGCACTGTGCATTCATGATCCCTTCATTCTCCACCCCAGACCCTTCTCCTATTTCATCGTCGAACAGGTGCAGTAAGGATGCCGCGACTTGTCTATGACAATGAAACAATATTTGAAGTATATGCCCAGTAACTGATTTTAAAATATAGTTTAATAAACGAGCAGCAGCCCAAGAGTTGTAGACCTGATAAAACACGTGCTGCAAGTTTATTAAACGTCTCAAAAACAGAAATTTAGATAAAAAGTGAAGAATTACTTGTTTATAGCTACATTGTGCGACAGTGACATGCGCAGTTGAAATACGGAGCGAAACTTTGGGTCCCATAATGTTAGGCTGGTTGCGTGTGAATAACTGTGAACCAAGGGGCCTTCGTTTTCGAGCTCCTCGAGTCATTGCACTTAGCCCGTCGTTGAGCAATCGGGAGTTACGTCTTTTTAACTGAGATTCCCCCTTAAGGATCTTTTCAAGGATTTTCACTGTACGAGTGAGGGTCTTTATAAAGATTCATGGTGAAGGTATAAGGATTGACTAGGAGGGTCTTTATACAACTTTTTACTCTACGAATGTGGTCCTACATAAAACTTTATGGTTGAGGCCTTTTTCCTGTGTTGAACAAAGGAAAAAGGCCTTAACTATGAAGTTTTATATAGGGCCACACTCGGAGAGTGAAAGGTTGTATAAAGACCCTTGCGTTTCACCAGGTATAAAGGAGCATGCACGTGAGTGATTTGCTTCTTTTGATTGGACAAAATGCTCATTAATTAAAATTATTATCTGTTAGAAGTAACGTTTTTGAAGCCGTTTAATAAACTTGCAGCACGTGTTTTATCAGGTCTAGAACTAGAACCTCTGCTTGTAGAACCTTCTATTCCTCCCTTTCTGTAATCGGACTGACCCCCAGAAAAGAACCCTCTGACCCCCCCTCCCCCAACATTGTTTGATCTAACCGCCAGCTATGATCATGGACGAATAAATTATAGAATATACAGTACACATGCTTGTGTAAAATATTTGCTGATATAAATTTGAGCCCGCTATGATACCACGCATACACCGACGTATAATACTAATAGCGTTCTCCCCAGTTGATGTCATAAAATATTAGCATAATGACAACATTGCATTGTGGGATCGAAATGCGGACAAATATTTCAAAATGGCTGCCTCGGGCATAGTTGTTCCTGCGTGCGGTATGGATAATTTTAGAGTTTTACTCACAGAAGATGAGGTACGTTCCAGGTGCCAAATTAACCAAACCACCTGGTGAATGTAATGTTTTGGAGCTGAAACGTTGGTTAGAGTGCCACGGGGAGAAAAAAAGTGGAAAAAGACAAGAATTGGTTGATCGGTTGAAAGGATGTATTGCTCAGACAAATTCTAAAAAAATTCACTCAGGTACATACGTGTAAAGGCCTGATGAATTTAATTCTATTGGGTATAACCAATAGAACGAGCTCTTCGGCGACGAAGCTCTTGATGTAGGAGATTTCCTTTTATTTTTCAATCTCACGGCCTGTTCTTCGTCAGTGAGAGATGCCAGTAATGGGTCATTCGTCAGTCGGTCCTTTTCGCCCAACGAAATGCAAGGAACAAATGTAATTATCCTTTCTGATATGTTTAGTTCGGGAAAAATCCTTCCGTTTTTGCTTTCAGTGTTTTTTACATTTCTTGCTTCTTTTTCCAATCAGTCATGGATTGTTTGACTTCCCCAGGCTTAGGAAACCTTATAAAGAAGGTTCCTGGCGGTAATGTATCAGTATATCGTGAATCTGATCGACAAATACCCCAACAACAGTGCTTCGTAGCACCTGCTTTCTTCATAGCTACACATAATCTTGAGTTGGGTTCTGGAATATTTGTCCGCATTTCAATCCCATGATGCTTTGCGTCAATTATGAGTTTTCTAAATTTAGAATCTGGGGAGAACGCTATTACCGTGGAATCACGCGCAACATGCGCAACAAAGAATGTTGCGACAGGGAGCAGAGCCGATTACAGAAAGGGAGGTATAGAAGGCTCTGCAAGCAGGAAAAGGTGAAAGCAACAACAGTGATGAAATTATACAAAAACTGGAATCTTAAAGTCTCTCACCGTGCGGCAATATGCAGTGATGTGTCCTGGTAATCAGAAGGTACTTCAATACTGTAGCTGTCACAAGCAACTAACAGCTGAGTGTCCTGTCACAAGAGAAACAAATTATATGCACCTTATTCTGAATTTCTAACGAGACCTGAAACAACCATGGGAGCTGATCAAAGTCAGGACCCGGCTAATCCACAGATCGAATTGGAATTTAGCGTGTTGGTTTTTGCGGAGGGAGGAAAACCGGAGAACCCGGAGAAAATCCTCGGAGCAAGGGCGAGATACCAACAAACTCAACTCACATACGGCGCCGCGTCCGGGAATCGAACCTGGGCCACAAAGGTGAGAGGCGAAGCGCTTAACCACTGCGCCACCCCGACTCCCCTTATTCGTATCTCATATCTATCTCATATTTTTTTTTCAGAATGCTAAACGATCACTGATTGGTCAATATTTGACAGCCTGTCAAACTCCTATATATACAGACCTTTATGTTTCCTTCCTGGACGGCGTGGTGCAGCGGTGTAAAGCCTGCCACATCCTTTTCGGAAATCTGTGCAACTGAGTCTGGGTGCTAAACTCAAGAAATACAATTACAGTCAAAACAGGTCAAACGTTCCTCCGTAGAGCAAGATATGAAGTTCATTATTCAAAATTTGATTTCAATCTTCGTTTCAAACTTCCATTGTTACAACGAAATTTGCAAAATTCAAATCGAGCCCATATCGAATTTTGATTGTATTTATGTGCAAAAAGTCTTGTGCATTTTATTCCATAGCGTATTTGAATTCTAGTCTCCTTCGCAGCCGTTCGTAGTGTTGTCATGCCAACGCTAGCCCCAAGAACGGCTGCGAAGGAGACTAATTTGAAGTTAGGCTCATTTTGAATTTTGCAAGTTTCATTTTGAAACGAAGAATGAAATCAAATTGCGAATAATGAACTTCTTTTCTGGCTCTAGGGAGGAACGCTTGACCTGTTTCGACTGTAAATGTACTTAGTATTTGGTTTTCTTTCTTTTCCTTTATCGTAATGGTATAAGCCCTGTTGCGTGTTACGTTTTGCGCAAGCTCCGAAAGTTGCTCTAAGCCGGTCCTCTGGAAACTTTTACCCATACCACAGCCGAACTGGGTAGTTTTGTATTTGATCATGATAAAATTTAAAAGTAAAGCAACGTTATTCATTATTTAGCGCAAATTCTATATGATTATATTCAAATATTCGCTATCCTCTGGAGAACTATAACGTGGTCTGAAATGGGGCAACAAACAGGCAAGCTGGAAGGGTCCATTAAGGACGCGGCCTGGAGATCAATCTCGTCCCCAGAGCCCGCGCTTTTTTTCGGCCAGCTTTTCGTATCCGCTGTGACAGTCATCCGCTGTCCGAAAAAAAGCGCGGGCTCTGGGGACGAGATTGCCCGGAGATTCGATACCGCGACCTCGCGCACACAATACCGACACTCTACCACTGAGCTAACCGGGAGGCATATCGTCGGCTCATAATTTATCCCTTAGGAGCCAACAATGCCCCTTGAAATGTTATGTTAGGGTGCTATTTTATAAAAATAATGACACATCCTGAAAAGCATGATGCTCTCCTCTACAAAAAAAGAAAAACAATCTTAACTTTTAGGTATTATTTATTATTTATTTAGTAATGTGATAGTAGCGTATTTTGCATCTGTCATTAGTATCCCATATTAATAAGAGATTATTCTATCGGTAGGAATTGTAGGAATGACTGTATGAATTAGTAATTAGCTCTAAACACCCTAAACCCTGGTCGAGGGTTAGGTTTGTAGTCAGGGTTAGGTATTGTGGTTGTAGGAATATGACGTCACCATAGGAATCATACAATTCCTACCGAAGTAATAATTATGTTACTTATATAGAGATAGGTCCGCTAATCCTTAAAATCCGAGAATAAACAACTAAAGAACCTTACATTTAGCAATGCCGCTAATGTGTTTGTGTGGCCAATAGCAACGTGCAGAGCAGAGCAAAGGTTGGAGTCTTTCAGTGCAACATCAGATCCCTTTTCTAGCAACACTTGAACAGTCTCTTGACATCCGTTTGCAGCAGCAATGAGAAGAGGTGTGTGGCAGCTTTGATCACGTGGATCTACAGGACAGCCCTGAGAGACAAAAATCAATCGAGACCAGCAAACGAATTAATAGACCTTTTTTCGTTGATCTGACAGTTCTGACAGCCGCACAATTAGCTCCTCCCCCTTAGTTACTGTTGCTATGTCCCACAAGCCGTACACTTTAATCCGAGAAAATATAAAATCAATATGGCAGAAAATGCTGAGTTCTGTGATAGTCTTTGTAACAGTCCGAATGATTTATCGATTTCTTACCTTTTGCTGAATTTCTTAAATCTTTGCAAAGAAATCAAGCCGTGTGTTTTCATTTCGTTCAGAAGAGCTTGTGGGACAAGATGGCGGGCGTATTTTCCCGGGGGAACAATTCACTGCATTCTGATTGGTCTGAACTGTTTTTAATTGACAGGTTCCGAACTATGAATCACTTTGTCTGTTTGTTGTACCCATCTCAAATCCTCTGGGAGGGAGGGGGGAGCAGGTTCTTTCTTCAAGAGATTTCCATATCAATGTATTTTCTCTATCATGCGATAACAAGAAATAAAGGAAACAATATACAAGGGAATGGCACATGTGATCTGAATACTGCTGGTCTCTTAATCTATACCTGCAAGTTTCGAGGAAATACTCGCAAGACTGCCATGTTTTGCGATGCTTATAATGCAATATTTGTTATCTAGCAGTTTCAATAAGTTCACTCTCCATTTCACTGGGGTTACCATGGCAACTTAATTTGCCGGCTATGCAAGCGATGTTATACATTAAGGGATTATTGTTTCATTTGTCCTCATCCCCTTCTAGTCAGGTCGGATAGTGAAAAGATCGTGCACTTTTGCGTACAAGCACCAAACTTGGCACAGAGATGCATATGGGTCTAAGAAGGGGTGCCAAACAAATTAACCCGTGGGGGGGAGGGTAGGGGTAAATTTGTAAAGGCACTGATTTCACCTTGTTTAACAGCTTTGTGAGACAGCAAGCAAGAAAACATTGTTCGATAGAGTACTTTTTTGTAAAGGCACTGATTTCACCTTGTTTAACAGCTTTGGGAGACAGCAAGCAAGAAAACATTGTTCGATAGAGTACGTTTTTTGCTCCCAAAGATGTCGTAGAGGTGTCCTTTAAGATTATAAAGGCATTGTATTAACTCGGCTGTAAAAAAGAAGGCCAGTTTTAATTTTAGGAGGAGGGGAGTAGCAGTTTTGGGTTAAAAAGCTAGAAATGTACATGTTCGTATAGGATGATAAAGCTAAGTTATCTTTGTACTCCATTTAGTATGGAAAGCCATTTGGTGCAAAATTCAAGGTGTTCAACTTCTACCACATTCAACAAATTTCGTTCAAGCTCAAGTATTTTTTCACTCAGATTCAGCAATACTGTTTTCAAGGTCAAGGATATAACAGCATCACATTCAACATCCAAAACTCATTCAAGGTCAAGCTAGTATGTTCTGCTCACATTCAATAAATTATTTTCACGCTCACAGAAAAATACGTTCAAGGTCAAACAAAAAAAATGTCGCACATGTTCTAGGCAGGAAAACACGATCAACAAACTCAAACATACTGTCAACAAACCGCGGGACGTTGTCAACAAAAACACGCTCGTTCCCAGGCTTTCTCCTCATTGCCCCGATCTGTGTTGAGCACGCGGTTTTGTCAAAATGGAGGCCGAAGGTGGATCGAGTGCCATCAATGAAGCTTCTGTAGCCGGATGACAGAATTCGAAGATGCATCCGCGAAGGGTTGAACTCTGGATCCGCTCGAAACTCTTCACAGGCATTGTTGGCTGAACAAGAGATTTAATCCGTTCGTTGGCTTCGTTTGCATCGCGACAACTCCAGGAATTTTCTTATTTAGTCAGTGCCAAACACATAAAGTCTTCTTCAACGAGCTCTAGCTCTGCCTCGCCATCCATCGCATCAGTTTCAGTTTTCTTTATTTTACACTATTCATTTAATTATATTACTGTCGATTCGTGCAGGTATCATAAAATAATGGAATAACTAGTTATTTTAAACATAATAATGTAGATGAAGGTGTGCATGCAGTGGTTAAAGGAGCTTAAGCTTTCGAGTTAACCACTGCCACAAGGAAAATAAATATAAGGCTAAGATTAGGTCGGGTTTACATGTAATATAGTCCTAAGACTAGGTCAGAATTATATGTAGTATATAATGTAAAATATGCAACATGTTGAAACAATTACTGTAATTACTGTAATAAATTATTAGAATACGACATTATAGTTGGGTCTGTATGTATTTCAGATACCAGTGTAATATATTGGGTGAAAATACTTTGCGCATTGGAAAAAGAAAGTTCCCTTGCCCAAGAAACTTCCTTAAGGATGAAGAAATCAGCGAGGATCACGAATATGTAATCAAATATGACATGGTTCTGCTAAAGGGAGAATTCGATTTGGAAAATGGCGCGGATGAATCGGCCATAAGATCAGAGTTGAAAACAGTTTCCCAAAAGAAGTTCCCTCTTATCAGAGAAACAAATTTTATTTCATCTAATTGTCCACCTTGAAACTAATAGCATCTCGGAAATATGGGTCCACGTGAATCCAAATGACCTCAACTGCACTAAGGTGTCTTCACTAATGTCAAACTTCGGCCTGCCAGATGTAGCAGTTAAAAACACAAGGAGATCTATAGGAATAAATAGCCACTTGTGTACACTGAGAAGAGGACTGCCGCGTAGTCCGCTTCCAGTCCAAGAGCAATAGTCGGATATTTCGTAACAGTTATTCTAGAAATTCAGAGCATTGGAGATTTCTTGCAGAGGATAAGACTTGCTGAAAGAGAGCAACAACAGATTCCAGTCTGATAATAACATTCTCTCGAGCAGATAGATCAGATGTATGAAAATACCTTTCATAATCGTTTAATACTTCAATGATTGACTCAAAAACGTTCTCCCATCCAGATCCTCCAAAAGTTTGTTGTGACTGATCGGCCATCATGGTTCGATTCAGGCGCCATATTGATTTCGGTGCACACCAGATTGAGGCAATGAGGAGAAAGCCTGGAAACGAGCGTGTTTTTGTTGACAACGTCCCGCGGTTTGTTGACAGTATTTTTGAGTTTGTTTATCGTGTTTTCCTGCCTAGAACATGTGCGACATTTTTTTTGTTTGACCTTGAACGTATTTTTCTGTGAGCGTGAAAATAATTTATTGAATGTGAGCCGAACATACTAGCTTGACCTAGAATGAGTTTTCGGATGTTGAATGTGATGCTGTGATATCCTTGACCTTGAAAACAGTGTTGCTGAATCTGAGTGGAAAAATACTTGAGCTTGAACGAAATTTGTTGAATGTGGTAGAAGTTGAACACCTTGAATTTTGCACCAAATGGCTTTCCATAATTTAGTGCTTTCTTTGCATTGAAAACAAGTGCAGTAATGTTAACACAACGAAAATAGATAAACACAGGTAGCCCAATATAAAGCAATTTATTTGAAATACGAGAAATATTGTTTTTATATGGTTTCATGGCACCAAACTTGACAGAAAGATGCATATGGGTCTAAGAAACGTTTCCACACAAAAAATTGGGTGAAAGATTTGGCACCGATTTCACCTTGTTTAACAGACTTGTGAGACCGAAAGCATGCGATTTAGATAGAATATCACAATTGTTATCTGAGGTGGAATATCGATTTGAAGGGGGAGTGGAGGGGTGGTTTTGTCACGAAACGAAAAACGGGCTTTTGTTTCCATAATATCGCTCCATGCTTGCATTGTTCGAACTGCTCTTAGTACATTTAATTACTTTCTTTATCATCTGGTTGCCCTCAGTGTTTAGGCCTAGCAGTGCGTGTCGCTGCGGAACCTAAACGGCGAGAGATAGTTGTATATATAACCGTATTAAGCAACATTTCATCCCCCGTGCTAGGATTGTCTGTAGGTTGTTTCAGAAGTCAAACTGTCTACAAACACACACACAATATCATTTAAATGAATGTCAATCGTCGGAATTTTGACAGTCTCCGGAGCAGGTGCACAGCTCTGTACAGGGAAGGTTTGCCATGCCTTGAAGCACTTACAGCGAGAGCTTGTGCAATCCGTCTTGCACCCACACTTTAGCAACTCGGAGCATGCTTTGGATGCCTCTAGAATGTCTCTCTTCTGCCAGCCAAACTCTTCGGGAGGAGGAACTCGGCTCTGTTGAGCATGTAAGGAACCCCAAACGCTGGCCTGATACGCTGCTCTGTTGCAGTGGTGAAGAAGAGAATCCTACGAAGACCAAAAAAAATTAGATATCTATAACATACTTCCTAGTGGCGGTAAGGGCAACAGCGTACCTGTGTAGGTGGGATGTTCTCCAATGTTCTGCCTTTCTTTGTAAACAGCTCCCTCCGCGCTGCGTTCACACTGGTGGCAGTGCTACTCTTGTCATAAAGTACTATAACAAATCGTTCGATAACAGCACAAACTGGTGAGTCGATTGTTATGGGGTGAAACACATTGTTAGTTATACAGATGAAAGCTTCTGTCGCTTCGGGAAAAGCACTCCACGCTTCCCAGGCTGACTTTTCCCCTCTTCCCTGGAATGCGGAGGTGGTGTCTGATCCAGTCAACGCATGAAAGAACGGAAGCACCTTGGCTTTGCATGGCCCCAAACGTTCCCAAATGCTGGGTATGGATAAGTACTGGAAATGCTTCCCCATTCCAAATCCGATCTAAATTCTTAAGCTGGGCTGGATCAGACGAAGGTTGCTAAACTCAGCGATAGCAATAACTACAACGTCTGTGTCTACAGTGCGGATCAGCACAGTCTTTGCTCCCTTCTCCACTGCATCTCGGACATGGACAAAGACCCTAGTATCTGCTTCCTCGTGATTGCATGCTGGCATTTGAGACTGGTTGTTTATGGCGACATTCTCACCTGAGACAGAAAAGGACAATAAATGTTATTTTGTTAAAATACACCACAATCGAGTAGTGTTAAGGAACTAAGAAATAATGCATACCTGCGGTGATCGCTACGATCCTTTCTTCGGAGAAATAGGCGGTGTTAACTTCTGATGTTAAAAAGGCGAACAGCTCTGTCTTGTTGGCACTGTCTCCCAAAAATGTCGACCAGTTCCGGGGCATCTTGACATTGACAGCAACCTTCCTCCTGACGCCTGTTCCTCTCTTCTCGCGTGTTGCTTCCTTCAAACTATCCGACCGATATTCATCCCACACGATATCAGCTCTAGACGTGTTGCTCAGAGTGCTGTTCATGAACGGCAGGAATGACTGCTTCGCATACTCGTTAAATGTCGCTACTGATGATACTGGTAGTGCATGGACAATGGCAGCCCCGTCAAACACTTTGACATCAAATGACTGAGGTGGAGGAATTTGGATCACCTCTCTAGTGATACACTGAATAACGACGGACTTCTTGCCGAAGTGAAGGTTGCCAAACTCTGACAATGCTGGTCGATATGGCTGGTTTTCGTGCCTGAAGAAATCATCAAGATCTGATTCTCGCTGCTGGCTTGCGATGTATAATCTGCTGAACAAATATTTGTCACTATTTAAAGCTGATAACTTAAGGACGGTGCCTACTATTGTCAGCGAGCACGCCGTTCTGCGCATCTTGCGTCCTGCAGGTCATCCCGCGAGACAGGCCATTTGCAGAACTATTTTGACAGACAGAAAGATGAATGATTTTAAAATACGGTCGAAAGATATGCTTGAGAAATGAACGAAATCTTTAAATTCCACTACACGGCCTGACGGCCACGAAAGATAATTTTCAGCTGAAATGGTATTAAAGAGCCGACCATTTCAATGATTTATCATGGGGAGATGGTCGAAAAAACGTAGATTTATGAGATTTACCCGACCAATTGAATGAAGGTTGTTTGGACTGCCATGAATCGCTTCTGTCTTTTCGCCCAGCGCCTTGGGCTATTGCACTTAATATGCGTACCCCCCCTGTTGAGGACCAAGGAATTCTCCGGGGTCACCAGAGAATTTTTCAAGGAATTCTTTGGGGATACCATATAAATAGAGAAGAATTCTTTGGGGCACATATCAAATTTAGAGGAATTCTTTGGGGATAAAGTGAATATTTGGACAATTCTTCAGGGGTTGAAGTCAATTCTTCAGGGTAGCACTACTTTCCACCATGGAATTCTTCAGGTGTTTTTAATTTCAGAGGAATTCTTCAGGGTACAACTCAAAATAAGGTCCTCAACAGGGGGGGGGGGGGGGGGTGCAGATATTAAGTGCAATAGCCCCTTGTGCTTTAGGCCTGTCGATGCTTTCGAGTTTCGTCAGTTTCTCCAAACATGGACTCGGCCGAGTATAAACAATGTGTGAATACGGTCAAATAAGCTTTGTGAAAACGGGTAAACCTCTTGGAAATCCAAAGAAGAATGAAGAAGGAAGGCCTGTATGGGGTTTTAGCACAAAGGAAGCTGTAACAGGTTTGATTTTCAATGAAGAAAGTCGAAAGACGGGACTGACTCTTTTCCCCACCGCCATCTTGAAAATCTCCCAGAATGCAATAAAAGAAACCAATTTTCAGACTTACTAGGGAGGCCTTGGTAAAAAATGTCAATTTTTGAAAATAAATTAGCGATAAAGAGGCCTACCGTCCACATAACTTTTTAAAACGCGTGGATACCCCCATTTTTTCTTTTTGTAACCTATAATATAGAAGCTAAACAACGTTTACATATATTTTTTGTCTTTATAAAATTGAAACTTGATGTCCATTTCAGCAAAAAATATGTTTCTGTTCATGGTCACTAACGAGGCTTACAAAGCAAAATTTGTACAAAAAATGATAATCATTGTAAGATAAATGGTTTGGTTGGCATCCTTTGTGAAGAACGCTGTCTAACGTTTTTTGCCGTAATATTTTGCCAGATAACCCAAAATATTAATCGAATTAAAAAATAGTTTCTCGGACAAAGAAAAATGCTGAGTCAGCACTTTTTTCGATTTTCATCCTTAATTATCTCTCTTAAACGTATGGGTACCCCATAATTTTTTTTCTGATTTCAAAAGCTCCTTAGGGGGTTCAAACAATCCATATAGATTTTTAGAAAACAAATTGGTTTGTAATTAGTAGGCACCGTCCTTAAGTGTTGCTTTCGAAACCTGTTTTGGCTGTTGTCGCTTGAAACGCTGGTATCACGAACTCCATGCAGCAGTTTTCTCGACGATGACATCTTCGACGTATTTTCTATACTGAAAACGCCCGGTTTCCTCTACAGTCTGAACTGTACGTACAACTGACCTGTTAGCGCAATTTTGTGTAAAAAGTGCAATCAGCTCTGGACAGTCATCTAGGAATGGATTCTCATACCCAGCAATTGTAGTAGCAAGACTCTTAACATTGTCCTGGAAGGCCTTCTGTGTTGAAAGTCCTTGATCATGGTGCTGTTTATTTTCCTGGTCACCGGATGCAGACATGAATTGGCCTTCAAACTCTTCTAAACATCGTGCCACCTCTGGCCCAGCAACCATCCACCTTCTAAATGCCCCCGGTTCTCTGCATGTTAGTCCGATAACTCCGCCCGCACCTTTCAAGATGGAATTATTCTGTTTGTGCGCCTGATCGATTGACATACATGCCGAACTTGGAAATTACCCAAGACGTCTTGAATTCTTCATGGATCGAATCTGGCAAGGTCATCATATCTCTGATATGGACGGGCACCCACCTGGCGTAATTGGTGTGGTCCAACAACAACAACAACAACAACAACATAATTTATTTGTGTCAATGAATTACAAAGTGATACTTAATGGCGAAAGAGAATAACAGGGTTGACACAAGCTGTCTGAAATAGCTAAAGAGCTAGTCGAGTCAGACAGCTTACATTGTTAAGATAATAATTTGTAGGTCGTTTGAAACAAATATTTATAAACACACATACATACACACATATATATAGAAATCAGGAGATGGAGGAGATTAAACTTTAAATAACAATAATAATTATAAGTCAATTCAAAATAATTATAAGTCAATTCCAGGGCAAAGAACCAAGGAGCAGATACTTCGAGCACTTCTATATACAAAGCGAAGTTTTTCTCGCCATGTACTTTCACAAATGTCACTACTAAGAGTTCCAGATCCATAATCATGTTCTAAAACTTGAAGGTTGTAATAGACTGCAGCATACCTTCACGCCACTTCTGGGAGCCATCAGTATTACCATCTAGATGCTCAAAAGCATCATGCATCAGCTTATGTAGTGCGGCGCATGTTATCTGATGAGCCAGTCGTGTTTTTGTCAAGTGAGTGACCTTGAGGAAGGAGTCGGCGGTACCCGATGAAGAAACTCTTGCCTCCGTCAGAGCATCAGGTTATCCTGATGCATCCAAGAGGTCGCCGCAAACAGACCACAGAGTCATCTCGATGTGGAGGACACCTAGCATCACAACATGAACGTCTTCTCCATATTTTTCAGGCCACTGCCATTGGATTGTCTTTGCGATGGCGAAAAGAGGTTGATCACAAGCAGTTACAGGGATTTGACCTGGGTTGATAAATTGTGTTGCCTTTCTCTGAACATCCAGGCCGTGCTTTATCATTGACACTGGCAGCTTTCTCGTCAAACAATTGGAGGATACCGCTGACACAAGGTAGAGGGTTGCCGGATTCTGTCAAAGAGGCATGGTATCTTGCTCATGATAAATAAGCAAGCTCTGTGTTGAGATTTTCTCGACAGTGTTCTAGTCATTGGTGTTCTTTGTAAATCGAATCTGCAAGAAGGCTACCATCATCCTGGCTACAGCTCGCCCTTAAATTAGTGGGAACATTTACCTGGGATGTATCGAAGGCCACAATTGGAACGATGGAATACTCGTGATATCTCTTAGTAAATCAGGAGAGCAAATATCAATTGGCTCATTACTAGCTTGATTGATAGACTCTTCAGTTTGAGCTTGAAATAAACTTATTCCAGTTCCATGGAACGACCCCCGTGCTGTTGTAGATGATAGGTTATGATCAATGTTGTCGATCCCTCCAACAGTGAATAGTCCGCTCTTCTTAATCATTGCCAGAGGACAAACTACACCATTAGTCTTGAAATGGTTACAAACCGATGTCGCCAGCCCATTCAATACTTCATCTACCCTGCTGTAATTAACGCTCAGACCGAGGGCATTCATTTGATTGACGAGCTTCTTATACTTCTGGTTTGGGCGTGAATGGTCAGCCCAATGTACAGAGGTAACGATGTTTCCCTCTCTATAGCATGGCGCATTGCTTTATCAGGCGATGGAGCTCTCTTCTTCATATTGTAAAACAACAGCTGTGCAATGGTCAGACAAGCTTGAGAGTCATCGGGATCTTGGTTTCTTATACTCGGACCATTAAGCAACATCGCAATTAAGCACGATAGACTAGGGGGTACTGACCTGGACTGGCAGTTTCGGTCAAATCACGACTGAATCGAAATCTTGTCGCCTTAAACACTTCATTTCGGATGTTCTTTGCAGCATTTGCCAGTGTAAATGCTTCCGAGCCGTAATCTCGATTGGCTATAGCATCTTTGATAAGCTTTGTCATGCCCTCATTGAATGCCAGAATTGTGTTTCTTCCATCAGTTTGGTCTTGGACATCGACGTTGAATGTTCAATTATTTTATTCTTGAGGCGTGTTTTGTGGACAGTTGTTTACTCAACATAAAGCTCTCCTAAAGGGCATGGAGGTACGAAATCTTGAACAGATACTTTCCATTTTCTGCTGAACTTTCCATAAATGACACCAACTCTTCGAGCGAAAAAGGTAGGAATATGAAATAACACAGGTAGCCCATACTCTGAAAACGTTATTACCGTCTTAAATGTATTTAAAACATTTCTACGTTTTTTTCTCTGAGGTGGTTTGCAAGGTATCTGTATGAGTTAGTCGACCATGAGTCAAAACAATGTGTAATAAAACAAATGACCAAAACATATTTTTTTTATAATTTGCACAGCATGTTATGTGTCTCGGGCTACCTGTGGTTTACCTATTTGCACCAAAACCAAACGGCTTGGTAGTCCAAACTCTAATCTATTATAACTGTAAGCTAAACTATTTATATTTTCTGATCTTTTGAGAACTAATTGTTCTTGAATATATAACAAGCTAGTAGTATTAAACCATACAAAAACAATATTTCTAATATTTCAAATAAATTGCTTGATATTGGGCAACCTGTGGTTTGTTTATTTTCGTTTTAACATTTCTGCACTTGTTTTTAATGTAAAGAAAGTAAAGAAAGCACTGAATAGAGTACAAAGATGTTTTTATTATCCTATACAAACGTGTACATTTCTAACTTTTTAGCCAAAACTACCCCTTCCCCTCCCCTGAAATTAACATTAGCCTCCCTTTTTTTGGCAGCCGTGTTAATAAAATGCCTTCATAATCTTCTAGGACATCTCAAAAACATCTTAGAGAACAATAAACTCACTCTTCTGTCTCCCAAAGCTGTTATACTTGGCGAAATTGGTGTCTATACTAAATTGTCCCTAACCTCCCCCCCACGGGCCAATTTTTTTTGGCACCCCTTCTGAAAAAGTTTTTTATACCCATATGCATCTCTGTGCCAAGTTTGGTGCTTGTACGCAAAAGTGCACGGTCTTGGGTATTTTTGTCACTAACAGACCTGACTATTCCCCCGAAAAAATATATCCTTTGCAAAATCACGCAGCATAGTTACTGTCGAGACAAAAAGACATTTCTCACTTCATTAGCTAGACTGCGAAATATTTACTCTTCGCTCGCTCCGCTCGCAAATTACTATCAATGGAGGGAAAAGGAGGGACTGTTCGCAGTCTATTCATTAGCTGAAGTGATCATACAGAGTTCCAGGCACCCGGAAGTGACTTCCTCACGCATGCGCAAACGTTAAAATCGCTGTGCGTCGATAAGTGTCATTGAAAATTGAAGGATCAAAATGAACAATGAATCACAATGAATTTACTCGTACCTTTTCAAGAAGGTATTTCACTACCTCGGCATGATTATTGACAGCAGCTCTGTTGTGAAATAAATGACAAAGAGCTGGTTTCTATTTAAGCGTTAAAATACCTATACGGCCATCTTTTTAAATCATCAATATCGATTCCGATCTACATCAAATAAATATGGAACACTGTAGCTGACGAACTTAACTTCACCTTTAAATCCCTCATGCTTAAATACTCTTTATTCTACACGCTATAATGCGGATGATCCCCGAACCTGGAAATCAGTCTGCCCTAAATATAATTGTTCACGTAGACTTACACGTCTCATTCCATGTTAATTATAAGTGTGTCTATCGACAGTATCGTAAACGTTTTTACCATTTTAAAGTTACTCGGGCTCTTAGTAATTGGCTTAGGCTGTTGCGGCTACCCTGTGACAGTGTTGGTATAATTTAGAAGTGAGAACCACTCCGATTATTGTAATTTATTTACGAGTTGTAGAGGTTTTTATTTCGAATATGCTAATTACTGTCATTTCTTTCTATTTGTGAATGGAACTTTTTCTGCTTTAGACAAAATATTTGGTAGAATTACTGATATAAAGTTCAAATATAACATAAAGGTTATAAATTAAAAGGTCATGTCTCAACAGGAGTATATTACAGAGGAGTGTTCCTCTTCCCACATTTTATTGTCGCACAACACTGTAGACGGTAGAGTTATTTTAGCATAGAGTTTCCCGCGAGAAGAAACAAAGGCCGTCACTTTTAACCAATCAGGATACACTGAAAAATTGTAATTAACACGGTTCAAACTGCTACAAATACTAAAGCGCAAGAGAACACTTCGCGACTATAAATAGACACACCATCTACTGTGTTAGGGGCCAACACAAGAGCCTAGGAATATTCCTGTGTAATATACTCCTGGTCTCAACCAGCATGTTTCTGTATCAGATCAATGATGCCTGGTGTAATATACTCCTGGTCTCAACCAGCATGTTTCTGTATCAGATCAATGTTGCCTGGTGTAATATACTCCTGGTCTCAACCAGCATGTTTCTGTATCAGATCAATGATGCCTGGTCTCAACCAGCATGTTTCTGTATCAGATCAATGATGCCTGGTCTCAACCAGCATGTTTCTGTATCAGATCAATGATGCCTGGTCTCAACCAGCATGTTTCTGTATCAGATCAATGATGCCTGGTGTAATATACTCCTGGTCTCAACCAGCATGTTTCTGTATCAGATCAATGATGCCTGGTGTAATATACTCCTGGTCTCAACCAGCATGTTTCTGTATCAGATCAATGTTGCCTGGTGTAATATACTCCTGGTCTCAACCAGCATGTTTCTGTATCAGATCAATGATGCCTGGTCTCAACCAGCATGTTTCTGTATCAGATCAATGATGCCTGGTCTCAACCAGCATGTTTCTGTATCAGATCAATGATGCCTGGTGTAATATACTCCTGGTCTCAACCAGCATGTTTCTGTATCAGATCAATGATGCCTGGTGTAATATACTCCTGGTCTCAACCAGCATGTTTCTGTATCAGATCAATGATGCCTGGTGTAATATACTCCTGGTCTCAACCAGCATGTTTCTGTATCAGATCAATGATGCCTGGTGTAATATACTCCTGGTCTCAACCAGCATGTTTCTGTATCAGATCAATGATGCCTGGTCTCAACCAGCATGTTTATGTATCAGATCAATGATGCCTGGTCTCAACCAGCATGTTTCTGTATCAGATCAATGATGCCTGGTCTCAACCAGCATGTTTCTGTATCAGATCAATGATGCCTGGTGTAATATACTCCTGGTCTCAACCAGCATGTTTCTGTATCAGATCAATGATGCCTGGTGTAATATACTCCTGGTCTCAACCAGCATGTTTCTGTATCAGATCAATGATGCCTGGTCTCAACCAGCATGTTTCTGTATCAGATCAATGATGCCTGGTGTAATATACTCCTGGTCTCAACCAGCATGTTTCTGTATCAGATCAATGATGCCTGGTGTAATATACTCCTGGTCTCAACCAGCATGTTTCTGTATCAGATCAATGTTGCCTGGTGTAATATACTCCTGGTCTCAACCAGCATGTTTCTGTATCAGATCAATGATGCCTGGTCTCAACCAGCATGTTTCTGTATCAGATCAATGATGCCTGGTCTCAACCAGCATGTTTCTGTATCAGATCAATGATGCCTGGTCTCAACCAGCATGTTTCTGTATCAGATCAATGATGCCTGGTGTAATATACTCCTGGTCTCAACCAGCATGTTTCTGTATCAGATCAATGATGCCTGGTGTAATATACTCCTGGTCTCAACCAGCATGTTTCTGTATCAGATCAATGTTGCCTGGTGTAATATACTCCTGGTCTCAACCAGCATGTTTCTGTATCAGATCAATGATGCCTGGTCTCAACCAGCATGTTTCTGTATCAGATCAATGATGCCTGGTCTCAACCAGCATGTTTCTGTATCAGATCAATGATGCCTGGTGTAATATACTCCTGGTCTCAACCAGCATGTTTCTGTATCAGATCAATGATGCCTGGTGTAATATACTCCTGGTCTCAACCAGCATGTTTCTGTATCAGATCAATGATGCCTGGTGTAATATACTCCTGGTCTCAACCAGCATGTTTCTGTATCAGATCAATGATGCCTGGTGTAATATACTCCTGGTCTCAACCAGCATGTTTCTGTATCAGATCAATGATGCCTGGTCTCAACCAGCATGTTTATGTATCAGATCAATGATGCCTGGTCTCAACCAGCATGTTTCTGTATCAGATCAATGATGCCTGGTCTCAACCAGCATGTTTCTGTATCAGATCAATGATGCCTGGTGTATACTCCTGGTCTCAACCAGCATGTTTCTGTATCAGATCAATGATGCCTGGTCTCAACCAGCATGTTTCTGTATCAGATCAATGATGCCTGGTCTCAACCAGCATGTTTCTGTATCAGATCAATGATGCCTGGTCTCAACAGCATGTTTCTGTATCAGATCAATGATGCCTGGTCTCAACCAGCATGTTTCTGTATCAGATCAATGAGGTGTAATATACTCCTGGTCTCAACCAGCATGTTTCTGTATCAGATCAATGATGCCTGGTGTAATATACTCCTGGTCTCAACCAGCATGTTTCTGTATCAGATCAATGATGCCTGGTGTAATATACTCCTGGTCTCAACCAGCATGTTTCTGTATCAGATCAATGATGGCTGGTCTCAACCAGCATGTTTCTGTATCAGATCAATGATGCCTGGTCTCAACCAGCATGTTTCTGTATCAGATCAATGATGCCTGGTCTCAACCAGCATGTTTCTGTATCAGATCAATGATGCCTGGTCTCAACCAGCATGTTTCTGTATCAGATCAATGATGCCTGGTCTCAACCAGCATGTTTCTGTATCAGATCAATGATGCCTGGTCTCAACCAGCATGTTTCTGTATCAGATCAATGATGCCTGGTTTTGCGTCACGTCATTAGCATATTGGAAATATCAACTTCTATAACTCATAGACGCAACACTCAAATCAAGAAATATTTTACTATTCAACTATTTACTTGATGTAGAATGGATATTAACGATAGAAAAGTTGGGCTTTAATAACATGAACATATGGTTGTCAGAATTCACACCAAATTGACGACGAAAAATAGTAAAGTATCACGCTTTACCTGTGTAACGGTGTACATCCCTGTTCGTCCACCAGTACGGACGTCGCTATGTTAGGATCATTATCCAGCAGAGCCTTAACAATATCCAGGTAACCATGGAAACAGGCAAGGTGCATAGGTGTTGTGCCATCCTCAAGCTAAATAGTTACAATTTGTTTAGGTATTAAACTTGCATTTTAGAGTCTATCAGGCTCATTTGAAGCAGGTCAATGTTGTTACTTTACCTCTACGAACCAATCTATGCGCCATATTGCTTGGTTGCACGTGACGTCATCGCCGCCATGTTGGAGGATGTTTTCAAAAGATTCCTCGTTAGCTTCTCTTGTTACGTCCTCCAACATGGCCGCCACGGCTTTGTCATTTGAATCTATGGGAATTGATTGCAACCCAAGAATTCAATTTTGCAAGTGGTTATTTTTAGAACGAGTTTCCCGCGCTCAGATTCGATCACAGCCAAACACAAGAGGCTTCCGGTTGTGAAGTATGTCCTTGCTCCATTATTGTATTCACTTGAATAAGATGAACTTCTTTTTAATGAAGCCAGTGTTATTTATGACAACGTTTTTCGGAATCAGGTGGAAAATAATTATCTAAAAATATCCTAACTTGTGAAAACGCCGTGACACCTATTCTTGGTTTGCAACCAATCCCCGGAGATCTAAGAGACAAAGACATGGCGGCCATGTTGGAGGAATATAACAAAAGATTCGGCAATGGTTATTTTGTTATTGTCATCCAACATGGCCGCGCGCCACGTCTTTGTCTCTTAAATCTCCGGGGATTGGTTGCAAACCAAGACTATAATGTGCTCCTGTGAAGAAAATCTGCAAACCTCAAGTCTCGTAATTTGTGACGTCAGGCACGGGGATTAAATTAGTTTTTCCATGCTGTCTCCGGCATTGAAAAACTGGACTAACGGCTCCTCTTACGGACCATTGTGTTATCTTTTTGCTGGAGGTGTGTGTGACGTACGATATGGAGAAATTTCAACTCAATCGGGCCGTCACACAAGCTAGATTTATCAGCGGAGAATCGTTTATTTTTCGAAGTTCAGCTTGAAACTTATGTTCGGCTTAACTGCAGAATACCCTGCCACTTCAGGAATGTGTGGTTAGGGTTTGTTAAAATGTTTGGGTAAGCTTTATCTGGAAACAATGAAAAATGAATTATTAATAAGTACATTCCTGAAGTGGCAGGAAATTCTGCAGTTAAGCCGAAAAGGCTAAGTTTCAAGCTGAACTTCGAAAAATAACCGATTCTTCGTGATAAATCTAGCATTTGTGACGGCAGTAACTCCTCCTACAAAACCGTTCTTTTTATATATTCCAGAGTCGGATCGATAACAACAGTCTTCAAAGAAATGTTCACGTCGATAGGGCGTTTTGATAAGGCGCTCGAAACGAGCGACAGTATTGGCCTACCCAACAATAGAAAACACCCTAACCTTTAGAAAGTGCAGTTAAAAAACAATATAGTATTATGGGTGCAATCAGAATACAGGTCTCGAGAGGTTCCGTGCTACTCGTTTTGTTCCGGAGTTAAAGGACTTTATTACAGTCCGCCTCAGCGTGTTTTCCAGAATGTATAGAAATCTATCCATTCGTTCAAATTTAACATTTGAGACTTTGAAATACCCTCTGCATTGACAACTAAACATATTAAAGCGAACACTAATAATAGTAGTGGCAAAATCAGCTTCGTTTCGGTCTGCGCAAACAACGAAACATTGTTGCGCAAACATTTGTGAACTTCAGTGGAACCCAAAATGTTTCCTCGATTCCGCGCGCGCAAAATATTTTTCCTTTCGAGAAGCAAATTTTGCTTCCACAACAACTGTTTTCCCGTTTGCTCGCCGGCGAAGCAACAATGTTGTCTAGATCCCAGGGGTGCTCTACATATGTTGCGCATGCGCAAACTTCGTAGCATGATTAAGGCGCATGCGCCAGCATTTGTTTCTCGTCAAGTGTTTCTTTGTTTGTTCAGCAGCAAAACATGTTTCTTGCTTCCCGCTCGTTTGCTCACCCAAGAAACATTATCAGCAACAATGTTTCCGTAACAATGTTTCCTCGTTTGTGCAGGCATGTCCAATTTGTTATCATTAAAATCGATTCTACACCATGTAAAGGGTTGAATAGTAAAATATGTCTTAATTTGACTGTTGCGCCTATGAGATATAATGGTTTATTTTTTTATTCGAATATGCTGATGACGTGATGTCAAACAGGCAATTTTTTTTACTGATACAAAAGCTTGCTGTATGGTAGAGATAAATGACCTTTTATAAATATCCATGTTATATGAAGCTGATATCAGTGATTTTACCAAATATTTAGTCTAAATCAGAAGTAAGTTTCATTCAATGGCATCATTAGCATACTTGAGATATAGACCTCGATAACTCACAGACGCAGCACTCAAATTAAGAAATATTTTACGATTCAACTATTTACTTGATGTAGAATCGATTTTTATTATAAAATAATTGGGCTCATACATTGTCATAACATAACATTGTCATACATTACCGAACGGCTTTGCCCACAGTTCGGTTCGGAATGCTTTAATGTTCCAAAATGTGGGTTATAAGTGTATGTTTGTAGTTCTACAAGCCCTTAATGTTTTATTTAATTTTATAAATGCAAACCAATTTTGCGATCGAGAATCATGATGATGAAAACCACCAATTAAAGTGCTCTGAAAAACCATTACATTAATATCAACATCAGTCCATCCAGTTGCAAATCTTTACCAACCCAATTCAGTTTCAGTTCAGTCATCTCTCACACATTACCTCAAATATTCCAACGTCAGCTCAATACTAGATTTTATTACTTTAAATGGGAATAATAGTGGAATAAAAAAATCACAAAGTAAAATAAAACTTTTTTTCATACCCTTTGAAGTCGTCCACATGCTCCACGATTCAAACACATTTCAACCACCTGACGAAAAAATATCAAACAGCCATGAACGATGGGAGGCAAAATATTCATAAACTTCATATGTTTCTCGTTATGCGGAGCGCTGGTGAACCTCAATAGGGTTAGAGTCCAGCAATGGAGGTCCCCAAGGGCGGTTAGAGGAGTCCATTTGCATGCTGGGTAATCAGGGCAAACATGGTGGAAAATACAGTGTTGGTATGAGAATCGATGGGTGACTAGTTCCTGTAAAAACTATTGTTGATCTGCGTCGGCGGGGAAGATAAACACTGGTATGATCAACTGAAAGTCGATTAAGGTATGCTAACTAGCGTGTGGAGCAAGTAGCAGCTGACGTTTCGAGCGTTAGCCCTTCGTCAGAGCAAAAGAGGGAATTGTGGGTGGGGAAACGGTTTATTTGTCTTAACAAATATGTGGGCAGTTTAAAGCAAGACTGAATCGTTAATAGATGCTTACACCCTTGAAATATTATACATATATACAAAACAAATTCACACAGATCTTTAGGTTTTGGATTCAGAATGTTTAAAAAATATATAGAATTTTTGGTAAAATATTCGACACCATACAAACATCGTATATTCCGCCATGTTTACCCTGATTACCCAGCATACAAATGGGAATGTGAACGCTTCTATCTCGCGTGTGAACTGAAATGAAGCGACCAAAACCGACTAGAAAAAAGCGATATTTCCGATAAGGATTCCTCCCGTTCGTAAGATCAGCGCTCAACCACTGACGACGCACACCGCGGCACAAAAGATCATGCGCATGCGCTTTTGATACTATAATATATACATGGCCATTCTCGTTCCCAGTGCCTCCTCAACTAATTGAAAAATCGATTTTTCAGTTAGTTGAGGAGGCACTGGGAACGAGAATGATATATGCCAGGAAATCTCTGAGCCAATCGCGTGCGTCCCGTCAGTTTCCCGCCGAAACTAAAAGAAAACAAAGGCAAGCACCCATATTTCTAATTTTAGGCACGTCTGTGAAATGATTCCCGAAATAGAAGAAACCACTTGAAAGCTAAGCCTATCACTTTAATAGGTTGAAGCATTCTTAATTTGTAATTCACTGTAAGTTTACTAAGTTATACAATTATTTACTAAAACATTTTAAGCCCACGAAGTCTTGTATATGAAACCAGAGCCTTCGTTCTTTCTTCCAGCGGAGCACAATGTTTTGCCGCGGTGTGCCGCTGACCTAACAAAGAAGCGGTAAATTTTGCTCTGGTGTTTTTCTACGATAACCTCGTACCAAGTGTCTTCACGAAGCGCGTTAAGGTTCGTGGGTGCGATGTTGATACTAAAGTGCACCCAATTACAATGGATTACTTACGGTATGGCGTAATTTCTTCACAGTGAAGACGATATATCTCAGTATAATTTCAAAACAATAATCATTTTCTATGATTGGTTTGTAGCTCTAAAGATTTTGAAGGTTTTCTTCTCATTGTTACGCATGCGTACCTGTAAGTTACCGCTGTCCACTGCAAGATGCAAAGCACTGCTTCCCAGGTCATCCACGTCAGTGAGAAGTTGCATCGAGTCCAGTTGTTGCTGATCCACTTAAGAAATAAATAAAAAGATCCGTGTTTCTATATATCGAGTTATTTATCCTCAATAGCTAGGCTTAAAACCCCTCTATGTTGATCCCCTAGGACCTACGATTTATCGTCCTTATCCGAGAAGACGTGAAGGACTTATCATTTGCAGTTCGATGACAAAGGCAGCACCTTCTACCCAGTTATTTAAGACCCTGAGTGTTGGTCCGGCCAGGACTTGAACCCTTGAACCCGTGACCTCCCGGACGACAGACCGGAGCTTAACCACTGAGCTCCTGCACTCAGCTAACCAGAAGTTATAGAAACAAGTTTGGACGTTTGGGAGAACAGCTACTTCGAGTTCTTCTAAACTTCCACACGTTTTTATATAATACGCAAAAATATTTTAGGGGTAACGAATGGAAAATCCGAGCCCGAGACTTTAAAGCCATTTTAAGCCAAAAGAGTAAAAATCCGAGATTCTGAGACCCTCTCCAAAAACATCCGAGACTCCGAGTATGGGAAGCCATATCATTCAAAAGTGGTACGAGTTCACGATTGGTGATCGAGAATGACGATCGCTATGGTCGAAAAAACGATTGGTGATCGAGAATGACGATCGCTATGGTCGAAAAAACCGATTGGTGATCGAGAATGACGATCGCTATGGTCGAAAAAACCGATTGGTGATCGAGAATGACGATCGCTATGGTCGAAAAACGATTGGTGACCGAGAATGACGATCGCTACAGTCGAGAATATCGACTATCGATTGGTGATCGTGAATAACGATCGCTATGGTCGAAAAAACGATTGGTGATCGAGAATGACGATCGCTATAGTCGAGAATATCGACTATCGATTGGTGATCGAGAATAACCACAGGAAGCCCAAGCTCTGTTTATGTAAATTTAATTTATAAGGGTTTTGTATGGGATTTTTTTAATCTGGCTTTTCGATATATATACTGTAATAAAATGAATAAAACTTGCCTGGTGTCTATACTATGTGTCTTGTACGTAGTTTAAGCGAATTTTACATCCCTTACTCTACATACTATTAAAAGAAGAAATAGATGCATATGGTAGGAGACGAACTTCAAATCTCGGGTTGAAAGCCACTCACGTTTGGGTCGATTTTTTTCACTAAAATCGCATCGATTTTACATTTTATCACCATCAGCATACGCAGTGATAAATTTCCAGTCTATCTGTGCCAACCAAACGAAGATATCTGTATTTGCCGAGATACAAGCCACTGTTGAGTCCGTCACTCGAACATCAACAGTATCTATTCCAAGAGCCTCCTGCCATTTAATTGAAATAATCCCCATTTCTCGAGCCTGAGTCGAACACAATTTCAAACAAGTTGACAATGAAACTGGCCTACAAGCGAATCGGCTCTGCGGTTAAAGTGGTGTAGAGCGCGCACTTCGAATCCAATACAATACAATACAATTTTTATTAGCATTCCCATGTACATAAATGGTATTGCCACTACATTACATATGTAATTATATAAATTTATTCATAAACTAATTACAATAATAATATAATAAATGATTGAACAAGAGTAATTGTTTCAGTTTATTATTAAACTGTTTTTGGTGTAATTAACCGATTCCGTAACTGAAAGGCTTCAAAAATGAATGTCCAGTTTTTTGCAAATAAGAGGGTCAATATTGTTGAATAAAAATAGGGTCTTTTCTTTGATATCTAAGTTTCTAAAGTGTTTATATTTCTGACATATGTCTTCAAAGAATTGGTTTCTAATTCTATTATATAGGTCACAGTGAAATATGAAGTGCATTTCATTCTCAATATAGTTTGATTGACATTGTTGGCATGTTCTTAGCTCGAGGGGGATTCTAGGGTTGGAGTGTCTACCGGTTTCTATTCTGAGGTTGTGATTACCACATCTTAATTTCGTAAGCATTCTTCTATGCTCCGTATTCTTAATGTGGTTAAAATATATAGAGCTGCTGGTATCATGCTTGAATAGCGAGTAAAATTCGAGTTTTCTGTTTATTTCGATGAGTTTTAATTGATGTAATTTTGATTCATGAATAATGTTTTGCGTTACTTTAGGTATACATTTTGTTGTATATTGTTCGATGTTATGTTCTTGTCCATTATCAAGTGCGTCGAATAAGTTTAAAATTTTATTTATTGATAACATAAAACTTGTTTTATTGGAGGATGCTAAATCATTTGAGATAAGAAGACACTGTTTAGCGATGCTATTATCAGGAAGTTGTTTGAGATGTAACCAAAATGTAACATATTGCGATAAATTGTAGATTTCAAAGACAGTCTACCTACCTCATTACGAGATGCTACATTGGGCGCTCTTTTATTTAATCCTAGATAATATTTAAAGAATTGAGTGTGGAGTCGTTCGATTGGGTCTGATTCCCATTTATGAAAATTCATACTATCATAAGCACCCCAAATTTCAGAGTTATATAATAAGATAGGTGCAAATAAGCTATCAAAAAGCTTATTGCATATATTTATAGGTATTTTTGTAAAATCAAGATATCTCTTTGTACCAAAAATAGAACGTCTAGTTTTCTCAGTTGAGGTTATTTTTGATTTTGTGAAGCTACCATTACTGGAAATTGTGGACCCCAAGTAAGTGTAGTCGAGAGAATTCGTAATATGTGAACCGTTTAGGAAGAAATTGTATTTCTCTAAACTAGATTTGCGACATTGTTTTTGAAAAATTACAGTATTCGTTTTCTTTTTATTTATGGTTAACATCCATTGTTGACAATAATCTTGTAACGTGTTAATGGTATTTTGTAAACCTGCAGCACTAGTAGATATTAAGACAAGGTCGTCCGCGTAGATTAAACTATTTAGAGATGATCCATTTGGTAGAGAAACTGGGTCAAGCTCAGGAGTATTTTGTAAGATAAAAGGTATTTCATTCAAATATAAATTAAATAAGAGTGGGGATAAAACACACCCTTGTCGAACACCTCTATTGAATTTGAAATAATTAGTTCTCTTATTTCTTAATTTGATACTACATTCAGTTTTTGAATACATGTCTGAGATGATATTGAAGAATTTCCCTCCCATATTATAATTCAATAGTTTCGTAAATAAACCTGGATGCCATACCGAATCAAAAGCTTTCCGGAAATCAACGAAACAACAAAATAATTTACCTTTGTTCGCATTAATAACATATTTATCAATTAGGGTTCGTAAGGAGAATATATGATCCGAAGTTCGATTACCCGGGAGGAATCCAATTTGAGAAGGATGTAGAATGTTCTGTTTTTTTTATAAGTACATATAGTCTATTATTGAGGATGAAGCAGAATAACTTTCCTAGGCAGCTAGTAACACAAATGCCTCTGTAATTGGAGGGGTCCGATTTATCACCTGATTTATAAATGGTACTAATTAATCCTTTGGTCCACACATCTGGATAGTGTGCAGTTTTAATGATAAGATTAAATAATTTAGACAATACCTGAATTAATATATTTATTCCGCACTTCAACATCTCGCTACGAATCCTGTCTGTACCAGGTGATTTTTTATTTTTGAGTTTTTTAACAGCTTTTCTAATTTCGGAGTTCGATATTAACTTATCTAAATCGGTACTGATATGGTCAAGTGGGTCAGTTTTTTTAACAGTATCGCTTATGTTCTGATGGGTTTGTGAATAGTGTTTTTCGTCTATGCTTGAGTGCAAAACACTAAAATGGTTATATAGGTCATTTAGAGGGAAAGGTTGATTAGGAGGATTATTGTTTACGTTGTTTAATGACTTAAGTTTGGACCAAAATTGTTTGGGGTCTTTCTCTCTAATTAATGAATGAATAGTATTATCATCAGAAAATTTCATCTTTTTATGTCGTAATAAGTTTTTGTACTGTTTATTAATATCATGGTATTCTTTCCTTATATGATTATCTAAAGGAGATTTATGTAGCTTATTTGCAGTCCTTTAATATATTAGGCGCAGGTCTTTACAGTCTTTGTCAAACCATGCTTGGGACGATCGTGTATTACTATTATATTTAACACGTACTAGTTGTAAAGATGTTTTAGCGGCAGACTCAATGATGTTATTAAATTGGGAGACTGCATTATTCACAACATTAGAAGTGTAACTAAAATTTGTGTTCTCGAAATCACGAATCTTTTGCTGTATGTCAGGAGATTGCAAAGATTCAATGAACTTATCTTTAGAGTCAGAGTTCCATATAAATTGTGTAGGAAGATCGAATAAAACTACTTTATTATTTTCGATAACCGGAGGCGGTAATGACGTTTTCAGCCAACTAATGATTTGAGAATGGTCTGATAAGAATGTGGGTTGTTTCACAGTAAAACTGTCAAATGCATTAAGTAAGTCATGACTTACTATGAAGTAATCCACTGTGCTAAATCCTTTTTGGCTGTTAAAAGTTAATCTCCCAAGGGAATCGCCTCTTATTCTTCCATTTAGAACCGTAAGTCTAAGGATTTGCATATTTCTAATAATGATTTCCCAAGGTTGTTGATGTGACTGTCTAAATTTTTTCTAGGACATATGTGTTTCTGTATGGGAAGACAGTCCCCTGGAATATATTGTGAATTGTCTGCATTTATAAAATCATCAGCATTGCCAGTACGAGCGTTAAAGTCCCCGGCTATTATAACAGATCCCTCTCTCTGAAATTGGTTTATGTCGTTTTCTAAATTTGAAAAAACGTCGGGGTTATGGTATGGAGAATCATACGGGGGTATATAACAAGCACATAAGAAAATATCATCAGTTAAGCGAAAGAATAGTTATGGTTACACACACCATGGGTTTTGCGATTTCCCGTGGTAATTGCCCCGTGGTCAATTTATCCTGGGTTTCAATTTACCAAGCGGTTTACGGTTACATGCACAACAATTCCCAAAGGTAAACTTTCAACCCGAGCAAACGTTTGGCGGGAAATCGTATCAGATTTATAAACAAATCGACTGATGGAGGATTCAAGAGAGTTTGCTAGTTTGATTTCAATTGCTCTTTTACTTCTTTATCAGCGATCTTCTATCGACTTGGTAATCCAGTAACTTTTACTGCGGAGATCACGAAGACGACGAGTTCAGTTACGTTTTCTTCGGTCTATAGAACTGAGTTATCTTTATTTGAGAGCTTGACGAAGGCAGATTGTTGCTCGATCACCAAGAACTGCTTGGGTGCTTCCGCGACCGCAAAATTGGTTTCAGCAACTACTTAACGACATATCACTAGACCACTGGTGGAAAGAGAACTTCAGACTTTCTCGAGCTACCTTCGAGTATATCTGCCAGCTCGTCGGCCCCGTACTCCAGCGACAAGATACGAGAATGCGGGATGCAATTCCAGTTGACAAGAGAGTAAGCGCCTGCTTGTGGAGTGCTAACGTTCATGTGGACTTATGATGGGACTCGCCAAACCGACAGTCATAAAATGCTGCCATGAATTCGTCCAAGAAATCTGTCGTCTTCGGGGGGATTTCATTAAATTTCCAACTTATAAAGCCGATGTACAAAAGAAAATCGAAGGGTTTTCAAAGAAGAGCAAGCTTCCAAATGTCGTAGCGGCTATAGTTGGAAGTCATATAGCGATCAAGGCGCCGAAAACATTTCTATAGCTATGTTGTGCAGGGTGTAGTAGATTCTACAGGTCTGTACTTATCAGTTGCCACCGGATGCCCTGGCAGTATGCACTACGCCAGAGTTCTATGATTGAGCGACATATTTGTCCACACACAGCATGCGATTTCCTGTACATCTCAACCGTAGCCTCTGGATTGGTTAAGCTATCTTGGGGATCCCAAAAACCATGCTCATGAGCTCGGGAAATGTCATGGGCATTTCTTTTGTTTTTCTCGACGTATCCATGGAAATTCACCAAGGGAAATTTAGCTCGGGAAATTGCGGACACACACGCGATTTTGTTTTTCCCGTGGTAAAAGGGTTATTTACCACGGGAAAAGGGTGAGTGTAACCACGACTAATGTCTTATCAAGTTTACACCAAATATAATCGGAAGAGTTCTTAATCAAAGTTACACCTTTTTTAAGATAGGATGCAATAGCAATCAATACACCTCCTGAGAATCTACCAGATTTTCTAGTATTCATTTTTTTAGGAGGGTTAATGGCAATGATATCAAAACCTGGGAGGTCTATAATTTCGTGTCCCCAAATTTCTGAAAGGATTATAAAATCACAGTTTTTAATGTTATTTAAAAAATCATTATTACTCAATTTAGTTTCAGAACTAGACCTCTTTCCGAGTCCGTTTATGCTCCAACAACTCAGCTTTAAAAGATGTGGTACAGGTGTTTTAGACCCGTGAAAACACATATTAAATGTATAAGACTAAATAGACTAGAACAAAAGAAATGAAAGGAAGAATTAAGAAATGATATAGTTGATTTGGTAGTTATGCCTGACGAATCATTTCATATATTTGAAATAATTTCATTATGATACCGTTATCCATATTAGGAAGCACTTGGTCTTGTTCCTTTCCCTTAACCACAGCGTCAGCATACGAACGCGAATCTCGGTGGAATACAGATGGAGAAGAGGGTTGTGTTGGTCTCACTACAGTATGATGAGAAGGAATAGATGGGTGTAGGTCAGTTCTATTAAAGGGATCTTGCATTGGTAGATGGTAGATTTGTTGGGGTTCCGGTCGTCGGATTTCTCGTCTTAGTGGTTTTACTGGTGACCTTCTGTTGCTAATCCTATTATAAATAGCGTCTTTGAAGTTTGCTACCAGAACTCCTACTTTCATTCGCTTGAGATGTTTATTGCCGTGAAGCATGATGTCTTCTGTGATATTATCATTATTTATGAAGTGGATATTAGGGTGTACAGAGATGAAGCGTAGTTTCGTGTTGAATTGAGAACGAGGTAGATCTTCGTTGTCTTGGCGTTTGAGTAGAGTGGATACTAGTATTTTTGAAGTTGGGTATTTTTGAGCAGCAATGTCAATTAGAGTTTGAAAGTGTTCAATACAATTGTCTATCAAATCCAACGATTTGATCTTTTCCTCTATTTTAAGCTATTAGAGCCGCCTTCTACACTAAAAACATTGTTTTGTATTGGCTCTCAAGTTCCAACACAGTCATGATTAGAAACGGAATCACGAAGAATAAAATCCTTTTCTGGTTACTTTAATGAACATGTTGTCAACGTTGAAGAGATCACAAGAGCGCTAGAAGGAAAGCCTGCTGCGTAGAAAAGGAAAGCTGGGATATCTCGCTGTTTCCTTTTATTGTTTGTATCAGGGTCATTTTTCGTTGATTCAAATGATCGCATGTAAAGTACGTTAATCTATTAAAACTGTAGTGTTCGATACTTTCAAAGGATTTTATGTAATTACGAGGTTAATGATATTCTTTCTCATCATTTCACTATGATATAAATAAATATAATCGAGGTCATGACCGTGTTGGAGCTTGAGAGCCAATACAAAACAATGTTTTTAGTGTAGAAGGCGGCTTTAATAGCTTAAAATAGAGGAAAAGATCAAATAAAACTGAAAAAGGAAAAAAAAAATTATTACTGGCTGGTGCGTGAATCGAACTCCAAATCGTTGGATTCGAAGCGCGCGCCCTATAACACCACTTTAACCACAGAGGTCAGAGCCGATTCGCTTGTAAGCCAGTTTCATTGTCAACTTGTTTGAAATTGTGTTCGACTCAGGCTCGAGAAATGGGGATTATTTCAATTAAATGGCAGGAGGCTCTTGGAATAGATACTGTTGATGTTCGAGTGATTGGGATCGAGGATTGGGGGAAAGGGAAAGTCAAGATGAGAACTGCACAACACAACACATATTTACCTTCAAAGCTGTATAGATGACTTTTCAACAACTGTAGAGTCCAAAATAAAGTACAGACAGTAAAGATGCGTCAGAAGTCATTTATTGCGCACCCAGGGTAGCCTTGAGTGCAAGTGGATACTGTCGATAATCCCACTGTGGTACCCCGCTTCGGTAGAATTTATGCTAGTGCCTAGGTCTCTGTCCGCGTGTTGGCGGTTGGCTGTCACCACTTTGGCGAGTCACGGGTATTTTGGCTCGTTCTGGCGAGATTTTGGCGGTTTCGATGCGATTTTCGTGAAAAAATCGACCCAAACTCTGAAGCCGAGATTTAAAGTTCGTCTCCTAGCTACCTTCCATTTCTTCTTTTAATAGTATGTAGAGTAAGGGATGTAAAATTCGCCAAAATTCGCTTAAACTACGTATAGACACAGCCAAGACACATATTATAGACGCCAGGTAAGTTTCATCCATTTTATTACAGTGTACATGTATTTATCGAAAATCCATATTTAAAAATTCCCATACAAACCCTTATAAAATAAAATTTACATAAACAGAGCTTGGGCTTCCTGTGGTTATTCTCGATCACCAATCGATAGTCGTTACTCTCGACTGTAGCGATCGTCATTCTCGATCACCAATCGTTTTTTCGAATATAGCGATCGTCATTCTCGATCACCAATCGTTTTTTTCGACCATAGCGATCGTCATTCTCGATCACCAATCGGTTTTTTCGACCATAGCGATCGTCATTCTCGATCACCAATCGTGAACTCGTACCACTTTTGAATGATATGGCTTCCCATATCCGAGAGCTTCTTCAAAACAAATCTGAGACTCCGAGACGGGCAAAGTAAAGAAAAATCGAGACTCCGAGACCTGAACTATAAAGTGCGAGATTTCGAGACACCATTCGCCACCCACCCCTTGTTTCCTATTTCCTTTATAAAATAAATAAAAACACCGAATACAAAAACATAAAAGGCGCTCGCTTAATTTGATAAGCAAAACGTAAATTCTCCTAACTAGTTTGAGAGCGCGTGTCCATATTATAGAAACACGGGTTTAATATCGAGGTTATTTTATAATAATTTCCCTCATGCCATGATATTACTTATGATAAGACTTGGCTTTGCAATCTGAATATGCCATATCAATAGGTTATATTATTACATGAATATGCCATATAAATCGGTTATATTATTACATGAATATGCCATATCAATAGGTTATATTATTACATGAATATGCCATATCAATAGGTTATATTGTTACATGAATATGCCATATCAATAGGTTATATTATTACATGAATATGCCATATCAATAGGTTATATTATTACATGGAAATTGTGTAATACGACTGGGAACTTTTACGAGTCAGTTTTATGTTTTCGAGCCTGAATGGCCTGAATTGAGGAGTATAAATTAGCAGCCGTATTACACAAACTTTCCGTGTAATAAATTGTTTATTATACCATGATTATACGACGTTCGAAAAATAACGTTTATTTCGCCTAAAGCTCCGAACAAAGATTGTAAAAAAAATGCTTTCGAGTTTTCAGTTTCAAGAAACCAACGGGCGGGCACGCACTGAAAATATCTGTTTTCGCGCGCTAAAAGCTGATTGGCCATTACTCCAACAGTCCCATTTTATTTGGCTCGCGTGCTTAGAAAGCCCTATACGTGTCCTTTTTAAATAAACCGGTGAAAATCGGTTCGTGGCCGGTGTAATACAAAGAGAAAAGTTTTATTTTTTCGAGCTTGAAAGGCGAGAAAATATAAAATTGACGACTAAAAATTCCCAGCCGTATTACACAACTTTTGTTTATGATTAGCACTCGAAAACGCCAAGTCGTATAATAAGGTCTCATATGGCCCGTATTTGCATTCGAAAACACCAAGCAGTATAATAAAAACTGTAATACTAAGCAATCATCGTCGTAGAAAACTTACCAAGACGAAAGAAGTACTCCACTGACTTGTGAGATCCTTTGGAAATAGCGAGTGCCAAGGGAGTCAGAATGTGTTTACCCTTATTGCATATGCTTGCTCCCTGTAAAGTCTGTAATTACGAGAAACAGATAAACTCATTTAAGAGATACAGTGTATTTTGTCAGCGAAAGTCAGGCCTATAATTTGTGTTTTTTGTGGCTAACACTGCATGGGATTGGCATACTGTCAATCAAACTTGTCCGCCAGACCCAAAACAAGGAAAGCTAACAATACAAATTTATGGTCACTCAGTAGCTAAGTATAGTTACAAAATTAAAAATTAAACCCCATTTACACGCGCAAAAAAGAAGGCACGGCACCCCAAATATCGGCACGGTACCGATGGCACGGCATTTCCCGTTTACATAGCCAATCATGAGAAGCCAGACACAGTGCCTATAATTACACTAGCACCCCTAGATGTAGGCTTTATTCCCGGCAAAGATGGCGGGAAACAGCTTAATAAGTGGTTATCGCTGCTGAAATCGAAAAAGGCGCTGATGAAGAAATGTAGCCCACAATGCTTAGCTCTAAAGAAGGAAGAAGAAAACTATACT